>JAOEHX010056614.1:7329-35859 GCA_025448015.1 Bolborhynchus lineola
ATCAGAAATTGGTAGATGTTCTTAACTGTTGATCGTCCCATTTAAAATTACCATTCAGAGAAGTAAGCCATAATGAGGTTTTTCCATCTTAGCTTTTTTTCTGTTTTTTTTTCTGTAAAAGTTCTTAACATAAAAAGTCAACTTTACCATTGTTCTGAAGGTGTGATCTGTGTTTCTCCTTTCACAAGATATTAAGCATTTTTTCTCAGCTGAGCAGGTTATGTCATCCTGTACATGGCTATAGTCTATGCATTTGAGTAGTCCTCTGCTCACTTTGAGAATCTTTCCCTGACTTGTTTGGGTTTTTTTATTGTGGCTTTCCTAAGCAGGCTGGCATGAAAAGTCAGAAACAGGTGCAAAAGTATTGTTCCTTATCTGGTGCAATAGGCTCTAGTGTGGTTGCATTGGTACCCATCAATGTTGAATTTGCTATTCAGAATGTTTCCCAGAATGGATGGGTTATAGGTGTCTATGGACTGATCATCTCACATCTGGATTTCCTGACCTCCTGGGTCAGGTTTGTGCCTTGCAGGAGACAGGTAGTGAGAAAAAGAGAAATCCAGGGCAGCCACATTTTCTGGCTCAGGTTTTCTGCCTAGTAGCTCTATATGATGAAGATGCAATATAATAGGATTATAGGAAATTATGGTTGTTAGTATACTCTTTAGTTACTTTTGATTTCATGAGAGTTTCTACTGCCAGGCAGCACAAATTACAAAAGGCTACTTAACATGCATCCTCTGTGGTGAACTTTCTAATCAATAGCAGCTTTAATTCATATCAGAATTAACTAATAGGACACTTTAAACAGCATTACTTGCTTTCAGTTTATAATTTCCATGTCCATTTCTTTAAGCTCTCTCTCACATATGCAGTGGCTGAGTTTGATTAATATTTTCTGTTCAATTAGTAAAGCAATGTCATTTATACAGAGGTTTCGTGTTGCTCTGGGTTTTAAGTTGCCTCTAAGCTGCTTGTCTTTTACAATTCTAAAAATGCCACTGGTGATCTCCTTAAAGTGTTTTTATTGTTCCTTGTTCCCTACTGTGTTTGTTGTAGATTGCAAGCAGGTTCTTTTTAAAGTCAAGCCAAGAGTATCCCTCAATAGTCATTTATGCCTTGTTGTATCCATCATGTATAGAACAGTTTCTCCCTCAACTGCTAAGATCACTGGAAGCACAGTTGTCAGGATTTAAAATGAATGCAGAGTAACTTGACAGGCAGAAATTGTATTTCCCATATGAGCAAACATCCATTCATAGTTTCTGGGAAATCTTGGGGCTGTTTTAGCCAAAACATGAATGTGGCTCAATGCAGAGTGCAGCAAGGACACACTGACACTGAGAATCCTCTGGTCAGCTCAACAAATAAACAGAAAAGACTTTTTCTCTTGAGTATTTCTGCAATTATGGTCACTGGGATAGTTTTACTAGCTGTCATGGTATCGTGCTATTTCTAACTCATAAATGATGTGATAGTGCACTGTTTTACCAAAGTGATGGTTTGGCAGGTTTCAGGAGCAAGATATGCCAAGGGTTACTGGCTCTACTGTTCTTATTCTCACTCCCTTTCATACTGACAGGAGGTTTTTTTATGGTTTTGTGGTAAAGTGCTTCAGTGTTCTTTCTAGAAAGCAAAATGAGAGCTACACTACTGAGGTGGGACATCACCATGTGAAAAACAAATAAACTGTGGCCAGCAGTTTTCCAGACCTCTCTCTTGAAGCTTTTCCCCAGAGCAAGTGGAAGTGCAAACAGCTTTTGAGGAATTGTCTAATTTGCCTGAGATACCTATGCAGTGTGAAGTAAAATGCAGCTGAAATGCATTAATGGGTTTATGTAAGCCTCTGTATTTTGAGAGCAGACTGAGATGATTGAGGATTAACATCTCCATCTAAAGCCATTTAGAGACAAAAGCATAGTACTTGAAAAGCAGCCCTTCATGAAATAAGGTTTATTATTGTATGAGTGTTTGCCATAGTTCCTGTCACCATAATAGCTGAGGCACAAATTAACAAAATAACCTAATTCCCATTTAAGCGCCTGAGTACCTCTGAAGTTCTAGGTTTAAGTGTTTCCCAAGTAAATGTAAAGTCACTGTACAGGCCATTTATGAGTTGCAAGAATTAATCCCTTCTTCGTCTTTTTTTTTTTTTTTTTGCTCCCCACAAAAAAGAAAGTTCTGGGTAAGGGTGTGCTGATATTTTGTAGTCAGGCCATCATTCATACTGTGGAAATACATTGAAGAGGTGGATCCAAAATGTTATGCTGTAAATGGTCAGTTTGTGAGCTACTGGACATGTGGATCAAAGTACTTCATCACTGCCTTGGACCTATTTTATGTAATTGGCTGCTTTTGACATGAAAGTGTTTTGTCTTTTTCTCCTTTCACCCTGTATTTAGCAATTTTTTTCCAGAAGAACAGTTTAATATAAAGAGCCAGCAGTAAATATGTGATCACTGATATAGTTATCTTTATTTGCAGTTGATATGTGTCAAGATTAGGTTCAAGGCTTTGTTTCAGAGCAGGAATTGGAGGAAGAACCATCAGAGGGCTCTCAGCATTGGAAAGATGTCTGACAAGTGGTGCACCCTACCAAGGATGCAGGCAGCTATACTCCTCACAGGCTATATAGGCTCTAATGTATCTGTTGTTCAACCGTAAATGACAGTGACTGAGTCTTGATGTGTCAGACATGTTGTTCTGGGTTCAGCCAACACGTGTGAGTCCTTGAACTTCAGAAAGAAGAGAGTAGAAGAAGGTTGATAGCCATCTGGGAGTGTTTGGGACTGGGGCACCTTGTCACAACTGCTTTGATTTGATCCCCAGCAGAGCACAGGAACAGACTTGCTTAAAGCCAATGTAGAGATGCACCCAGTACACAGGAGTTGCACAGGCTCATCTACACAACTGCTGCCCTACTGCTTCTCAAACCTACTTTAGTCCCAGGCAATACCACCCCAAAGTAAAAATGCAAAGGCTAGGTAAGTAATGGAAGAGTTAGTAAGTAATGAGCATGTGTCTGTACTTGAGTCCTGCACTGCAGAATAAGCCTGTTGCTGAATAGTATAAGAAATGTGGGGCTATGCTTTAGAAGCTATGCTTAGTTACCTGTTTGTTATAATCCAAAATGCCAGGCAACATGCAAATAAGCCAAAGCTAATTAGTTTCGATTCCAAATCCATTTTGTTAATGGGTCATAGACAGTTAGTAGCTGTCAAAAGTACATCCTCTGGCACTAATGGGGAAAAGAGATTGACTAAGGTCACAGTGTCTGGACTACATGACATACTGCTTTTGGAAAAAAAATTGCTGTAGCTTTTTTGGTTGGTTGCAGAAACAGTGCCAAAAAGCCCCATTCCACTACAGCTGGAGAGATTACATAAATACACAGTTTAAAGGCCAAAGCTGATCTAGAAACAAATTCCTTCTATGAAAAGTTAAAGAACTGGGAATGATGGCCTATTATTAAAAAAAAAAAAAAAAAGTCTCTCTTATGAAAGTTTTTTTGACACCTTAAAGAATATGTAATTTCTTATCTGAGGTTACTTGAAAGGTTAAGCACTGTAAAATCTTGAGAGTATGGAACAATCAGAACATCTAAGTGTGCTTTTTTTTTCCTTCTCATTTATTTTATTTTTTTTCTGAAACAGCCTTTACAACTTTATGCTTGTTATGCTTCTGGAAAATAGCCAAGTGTCATGCTCTGCTTTCCAAGAATCAGAAAACAAAGTGAAGTAACTGCTGACCAGTTACCAGCAAATATCCCTATGGTAGGTAAGCAGGCCTCATGCCAGTGTTGCTTGCTGACATTAGCAGAATTAATTAGACACTGTAGCACTGAAGATCTAATCTCTCAGAACTTGTAGAAAGGTCAAAGATTAGGACTCACTGAGTAAGACTGGGAAGAGAGATGGTGGTGCTCTAAAGATACTGAAGCTGAGATAAATTTCAGTAGATACTAATATAATTCTTATTTATTAAGCTGGATAAGAATAGCTGTGTACAATGCACAAGGCATTCAGATACCTTTGACGCTCAATGGAAGGAACTGGACGTGTCCAAGATGAGATATCTCAGCCTGAGGTAGACTTCTACCGTAGGTCAGATGAGCTGTTTGATGTAGAGCATGTGGCTTTTGAGTGTCTCTAAAGGGTGATGTTCTCTGTTGTCCACAGTGTAGCTGCCTTGAGGTGATATGAATTTGTATATACCCCCCTGTAATTTGTTCAAATAGCTTGTGAATAGGGTATTGCACTAACTACTGGTAGAAATTGTACCTCTGTCTGGTGCTGTGCTGTCTTGAATGTTCACTGTTGAAGTCAGTGCATTCTTTGTTTCTGCTAAATAAAAAACTTATGGTCTGCAATAGGTAAGAGAAATTTTGAAAGGGAAAATACAGCGACCTTAGTTTTTTGGTCTATCATATGAAGAAAATACTGTGATGGAAACATCCTATGCTGAAGTTGCCTAGACGGCAGCTGAGGCAATATGATAGTCTATGTATAAAATCTTCCTATGTTTGGTTTTGATTTTGCTTCCTTGTGGTAACTGCTAAGATTTGCTGCAAAAAATACTTTGAATTCTAATACAGGAATTATTTACAAACTGATGCAGATTAATTTGCAGTTTTCTATTTGGCAGTTAGTTTGTGCAAATACTTCTTTGGAATAGTTTGCTCATGAGCTGTTTGTTGTTCGTATGTAGTCCTCCTTAAATAGCTGCCTAAAATATGGTTTATTTTTTTCATTTCCTTCCTGGTTGACTTGAATGTCAGGTGTTGAATTTTCATTTGAGGGACCTATGATATAAATTTGCAGAGTCATTTCTGTCCTAATTAATGAAAATACCAGAATTCACAAGTGTTTTACAAATATTTGGCAGTTGTTCAAGCCCTGGAATAAACAGAGCTAGCTGGTCTTACTTGCAAAAAAATATCCACAAAGTGGTTTTAAAACCATGTAGCTATTGATTGTCCCTCTCTACACAGAAAAATAACTATTTAATTTCAAAGGAAACAGTTACCCAGGGGTTTCTGCCACATCTAGAAAGTTATAAGACTTATATTCTCTGTCAGCGAGAGGAGTTATATTTGTGTGTTAGAACAAACTGTACCAACAAGTAGCCTGCAGTGTCAGATTTTATGGTTTTCATGATTCTTCCCAACTGTTTCACTCCTCTGGTTATATGCGGTCCCAAAATACCACCCTGAAGTTTAGTTTGCTCTGTCAGTATGCCTGCTGTGACACTGAACGTTTTTTGGATGTGTGCTTTGTAATAAGGGCCAACACCTTTTGGTCAGGGTGTGTGCTTCTTATAGGCTTTGTTCATCAAAGCATCTTTTCCTGAAAGAAGACATTTTATAGCCATTAAAGAGTTTCTGCTCTTCTAAAGATGATGTGCAAAGGAAATTCCAGACATTCTGCTGTGCTGCCAGCTTTGCAGAATTGGAGAGGGGATTTATTTGTTAAAGATCAACTATGACACTTCATAAGTAAACAGGTATTTCCAGTCTGTCTCCAGTGAATTGGGCAATGACCAGCAAAATACATGTAATGTATTATAATGCATCAATTCAGATTGCTGAGCATGAATGCCTAAAGCAAGTAATGTTTTCAAATAGAAAGGGACAAATTTTTCCATCACGTACCCATGCCAAGTGGAGCTTAAGAGGTGCATTCCAGCTAATCATTTATTTCAGGGAGCTGATTTCAGTGTTGCCATAAGCAGCAGTTGTGTAAATGGGTGAGATGCTAATCACTCTGATGCAAGCAGAAATGGGAAGAAGCTGGGTTCAGAATGTGTGTCTTTTGAGTAAAATGGTCAGAAAGCAAATATATGTGGATATAACCAGTGAGGATAAATAGAGCAGCAGCTACCTATCTCACAGGTAGCATGTGCTCTGAAAGGTTTAAATTTGAGTGTGGTCACTATAAGAAAGAAACTTGAAACAGAAAAGGGGACTGAGTAAACTCTGAGAGAGAACTATAAATTATTATTTATCCCAGTGTTCTTTCTTATGCAGCTATTAATCCATGGGCAAATCTTTCAATTTGATGGACCTCCACTGGGTTAGCTACATGGGTCAAAGAGATGATATGGCATAGATTTCTGTTGAAAATTTTGCTTTAAGAGAAAAAACCAAAACCTTTACAAGGGTTTTTTCATTAAATTAATGTTTTGCTGGAAGAGGACAGACTTGATAGGTTTTGGTTTTTTTTTCGCCTGCTTAAATACAATTGATCCTTAAAAATATTCATAGATTTTAGTTTGCTTTTTTTTGGATTGGCAATTGAAAATGAGAATTTAACTTGGTGCCATGCCACACTGATTGAATAGACCTTGTCTTTACAAAACAAGATACAAGATATTTCCTACCCAGAAGGCTTGTCTTTTTAGTGTGTTAAACCAGAGCATTCCCCTTATGGATGTAGCTGCAAGTAGTTAAGCTAGGCTGTCACTTCTGTCAGTGAGAGAAGTTAAGGAAAATTGATTTGTACTCTTAAGCAGTATATGCTTCTTTACAGGACTATTCTGTGTTGGCTTGTATAAGGAAACCCACATCTTCTGTTCTTTTTATTGCGTATGCACAGATAGAAAAACATGTTCAGAAGAACTACTGCTGCACATTAAGTTAAGCCTGAAAGCAGGGTTCAGGTCCTGGTGTCTGTAACAACAACAGCAGTTTGCAAGACCTTAAGATCCCTCACCAAAATTGATGGAAGTTTTTAAATTTACTGCATTGATAGCTGGACCTGACCCCTAATTGATAAATGAGGAAGGTTAAAATGCTCTTACCCGGAAAAGTAACTGCAGCCACTGTATATATTCCTCTCTTGTACTTGTGTGTGGAAAGGATTGAAACAACAGTTATGAAAAATGTTATCCTCTGACTTAAAATACAAACAAAAAAAGACAAACAAAACCTAAATCAAAATCAAACATTTTGATTGACTCAGAAGTCTTTTTTTTTTATTATTATTCATTTAAAATCTATTCCTTAAACAATGTAACATCTTTTCATAATTTTTGTGGAGCAGAAAACAGTGTGATGTAATTTTTGAGGCCCAAGATAAGCACCTCTCAGTACAAGTCCAAACTGGATTCGTGCTCCTGAGTAACACAACAATGGAAAAAAATTCTAATAAGAAATAATTTTTGTATATAAATATGCAGCTTAAAAGTCACCTTCTTAGAGTGCTACCTTAACTTGTACTGTTAAGTGGATGAGTATGGTTCTGTCTCCAAATCTGAATCTCTTCTTACAATGGCAGTACTTGAACTTTTAGAAGGAGTCCTTTTTTAGCTAGATGAGCTGCTGGCTAGAAAATCACTGTAGTTATGAAAGTTCATATACAATCTAAATAAAAATGTGAATACAAACATAAAACATGAAAATCAGAAACTCTTTGGCAATATTTTGGTCTTGCCAACTAGAAATTGAAATGTTTGCATCAGTTGGAATGAAAGTGTGAAAGGACCCAAACCTAGCAATAGAATTTCTTGTTCAGCTTTTATAGATGTTTGAAAATGGTGATTTTGAAGAAAGTGGAGAAACTGATATAAAGCATATCTTAGAAGTATTTAAAGCTTAGAATCATGGAAGAAAAGCCATGTAAATCAGCTGAATTTTAGGTGGCTGTAATGGAAATGGTATAACATGGACATCTGTACATTTGTGGAAGCGCTATAGTGATCTGCTACTGAGAACCACAAATGAAGAGCTAGCGCCAAGGAGGAACATGGGGTTTCTTGCATGAGGTAATAGCAGCCAGACAACAGCTTTGGAGGACATCCCTTTCATCTAACTCGAAGTGACACTGTGTACCTAAGGTAGCTGAACAAACCAGTAGCTTTTACCTTCCACAGAGCTGCCTGTAGCAATGTGGAGTGTCTAGTTCTAATTCAACTATCAATTCAGGCTGCTGAGTTGGTTGAGTTAGATAATAGGACTATACCATCAAAATATATGGCTTGATTATACATAAGTTTAAATATAAAACCCATTATTAATTATGTGCGCATTAAGTGTATAAAATGAGACAGCAAGCTTTGTTGAAATGTAGTTGGTTTTCCTTAGCAATGTTAACCTTAGTTTTGGCTCAGCTGCAGTCATGAAGATACAGAACTTGCATGGCAACATTTTAAAAGGATGAAACACCAGCTAATGGAGAGGTCAAGATACAAGCAAAGATTGGTCTCAGGATACAAGCTAACGTAGAGGTCTCAGGAGCCAGCTAACAGAGAGGTCTCAGGATCCAAGCGTGCCCAACAAAGTGTGGTAGAGTGGGGGCACTCTCAGTGGCTTCTCCCTGGACAGGGTTCTTGGCTATGCATTACTGACCTCCTTGTGTTGTGATCTCTGTGCTCTTGGGGAGCACTTGAGGAGGTGGAGAACAGGTGGCCAGTCGTGGTAGGTCTTTGATATAATGCAATGATGGAGCACGCAGCTTCCTCCCCCTCCTTGCCAATCTGAATGCAAGGAGCTGGGTTGAGTTTCTCAGCCTTTGTGCTGACTTCCCCATGATGGCACATATCAGTGTGTTTAATGAATCAATTATCTTTTCAGTCTTTTGTTCCAAAGAATCCTTTCAAAAGTGGAAATTTGTAATACTATAAAATACCTTTGCTGTTCGCAGCTTTGAGCTATAACAGATCAAACTATCAGTTTTTCACTGGAAGTCTTTAGTCCTACTGCCAAGAACAACCTTATATATGGCTATAAATCTTACAGGAGTGCAATAAAGGTGAACTGCATTTCACTGTAATAGGGTATGTATTACACGCAGACAGAGAGCATTAGGAACTCTGTGTGTAATAGCCAGTGCTTCCCAGTATTCCTGTCAAAACACAGGCTGTAGTACTGTGGACTGCAGAAGTTGTTGAGATGTATTGTGGGTTTCTAGCCCTGAGAACTCTGATTTTATCATGGCACTGCTGCTCAGTTTCAGGATTTTGTGGTATTCATTTTATAAACCTTATTCTGAGGTGCTTAGAGCTTTTCTGCTCTGCACATCAGAAGTCATTCTGGAGAAGAAAATTTCCTTATCTAAGTTGCTATTGCCTTATTTATTTATTTTCCTTTTTTAACATTAGTTCAATCAAAATGTAAGTATGACTTTGAAAATTCTAACTCTTTTTCAAGTACTGGAGTCATAGCAATTTCTCTCTTTTGGAGACTTGAAATGCAAATAGGTACCTAATGAGATTCACAAAGGGGCCTGTTTCTTATTGAAGGTAGTTAGAAATGTAACTTCATTGTTTCTCTAACTTTAGGAACTTTTACCAAAAAATGGCTCTAATTCATTTGTGTACTTTTGAAAATCTTACCCTGAAGCTTTATTTTTTTCCTGTGAAAGTCAATACCTGATACTGAACTGAATAGATAAATGTACCAGTGTCATGGGGTTTATTTCAGAATTCTTCAGCTGCTTCCAAATTTGCACGATTTAAAACTAAATACAGTTGAAATACTATCTGTGCGCATGAGCTTTGTTCTCTCACTATGTGTGAGCTTAAAGAACCCACAGTAATAGTTTTTATTTTATAAAGTTGGGAAAATATTTAAAAATGCACTCACTGATTCTGGTATTCATGGTTGGGCAACAGCGTCCCATTATTAAATCCTGATCTACCACTCCTGCATTCCAGCTATTGTCATTTTATGGTGTCTTTTGGTCAAATTTTGTGCTGTGGTAAGCGAGTACAGTTCCAATGGAGAACTGCAGGTGGTTATTCCAGAACAAAATTTGGCATTTTGCCTAGATATGTCTCACCTCCCACTCAGCTTGTGGGGAGGAGAGTAAAGAAAGTGTAGAGTAGAAGAGAAGCAGACTTGATAAGTCTTCAGTGTGCTTTTTTGTTGCTGCTCTTGTCAGCTTGCTCAGATTAAAAGATGTTAAAATGTAAGTATGACTTTTTAAGAATTTGTTCCTGTCACCTATGTTATTACTCAAAAGGTATTCTGTGTGTGCTCGTACATGTGAATACGTAATTTGACCTGATGCTCACTGAGGTTGAATTCTTAATTGTTGTTTTTTCTTGGAATTGCACATTGTTGTAATTTGCTTTTACATCAGTGTAATGATTCCAAAACCTATCCAATATGACTGTAGTACATTCAAAAATAAGCCACATATAAGATAATGCAGACAAAATTATGTCCATAGCCACAAAGACCCAGCCCCCTTACTAATCCACTTTCCACAATTTCTTTCCCCTAGAAACAAGAGTCTAATGCTCTCCTACTATCTCCTTGAAGAATTTAGGACTCTTGCTTGCCTTGCTTTCCACCTTTTCTGTATCTAGGTGAATGCAAGAAAAGGAGAACAAAGGCAGAAGCTGTAAGGACCGAAATTCATGGCATGGCTCTGACTAGTAACCCTTAACTTCAGCAGAGGCTGCTGTCTGGATTGAGTGCTTCTGATTTCTTCAGTGAGGTGCCCTGTAGGGCACACTTTTGCTTCAAGCTGTACTATGGGGGGTGGTGGGAAAGGCTATGCAGCTCATGACAGGGGAAGGGGGAGTACATATGATTCAGCAACTAGACCGAGCAGGTCACCATGATGAATGATGCAGGCTGACAGTTCAATACACAACACAAAAACTTCACTGTTTGTCCCCATCTTCCTTCCTAACATGGTTTCTAAAGTCTAATGGCGAAGTTTGGTTTCTCTGAGCACAGCCTTTGGGAATTATGTCCAGAGGTGCTAATGCTTGCAGCATCTATTCCCTGGCAGATATATTTCAGAAGGACCCTTATGAACTCTTTCAAATGGTTTCTCAGAACGTTTAAAGCTGAAAACCATGACCTGCTGATGTCTTTCATAAAAGCTGAAATTCTTTCTTCATTTCCAGAAGACATAAAATCTGTACCAATTGCACCAGACTTAAAAAAAATTAAGTTCTGAAGAAACTCGAGAGTCATGTGAGCCTATGAATCAATCTGTTGCATTCTGTACTTCCCAGTACAATAAGACTTCCCTTCAGCTGCGAAAAACATTAACAGTATCATTTCAGTGGCCTTTTACAGGTGGGTTTTAGTCCTAATAATCACAGTCACTGCACTTTTCCAGTGTTTAATCTTTAACTGCTGCACCCCACACACCCAGCTTTACCACTCTTTGCCTGTAGCATTTGTATTTCAGACTGGATACATAAAACTTTCAGTCATTCGTCTCTGCTGCCTTATGGCTCGGGAAATTTTAGCTTGAATTTGTCACGCATCCTTTTGTATAATTTACATTTAAATTCAACTGTGTCTTCAGTTTCTGCCTGCTTCAGTAAGGGAATCTCCCGTTACATAAAACATGCTATCTTTTAATGGTACACATTGGGAACCAGATTTCATAGACTCTCCAAATGCTGGCCTTGGAATTAGGCAGATCAGAGTGTCAGCTGCTTGGGGAGTGCTGATACATTATGTTGCTCACAGTAGCACCATGCAGCAGGAGAGATGCACTGAGAAACCCTGCTACCTCTTACCTTCCTTTTAAAGCCACATGGCATTGCTAAGCAGTAACATTTATGCCCTGGTTCAAATTTTTTTGCCCTGCTCCATGTACTGAAGCTGGTGTCTCTCAGCTGGTTGTAACATTTCCTGTTAATGTTAGAAGGAGTTTTCTAAAAGTTGATTCAGAGGAAGTTCATCAAGTGGAAAAGGTAAGAAAGATGACTGAATTAAAGCTGTTCCTCAGCCTCTGAGAAGACCCATTTTGCAGGCTGCAAAACTGTAATTGATATGCAAGCTAGCATTGGCACCAAAAGGTGCTTTAGGTGGGGTTCACAAAAAGTAGTTTAAAGCCAATGAGGTACTGTCCAGGCACCAATGAGTGTGTAGCGTGGACTGGCTTGCTTAAGTCTGGCATATTGGAAGACATTAAGTTGCTTCTGATTTAAGCGATCTTTGTTGACTACAGAGATTACAGCCTTGCATGCATAAGACACAGAGGAAACATATGTTGCTTCTTGCTGTCTTCTGTTTCTAATGTTAATGGTATAAGCAAGGAGCAAAACTGTATGCTAAGGTTTTCCCACTGAATCCTGTGGCCCTTGATTGGGATGCCCAGTATTTAAATAGATTATTTTGTTTTAACTGAAAGATACTCTGTCTGCCTCAAATCCTTTGTAAACTAAAACCCCTAATAATTTGTGAATAAAACTGGATTCTCTCAAGGACAATGTAATTTTAATTGTAGGCAGGCTTGATTCTGATCCAACTGTGGGACGAGACTGGCCACTCTATTCAGAGCTAGAAAGAACTGGCTTCTAGCCTTAAAAAAACAGCCATGTTCACTGCTGCACTGGAAAGAGTCTGTTGTGGGCAAAATTATTTGAGCTACGCTTGTTGAAGTTTATTGTTCTATTTGCCAAATACTGTCTACTTCTATTCATATCAGGTGTCAGAGTAGAAGAATATATGCTGGGGAAAAAAAATATATAAGCCACACAGCAGTAAAATAGAAAAATCAGAAAATAACCAGGTTTGTTTGTTTGTTTGTTTTCAATTTTTCAGAATATTACAACACTTTCACACTACTCCTGAAGAGTACACCATCATTTTCACGTCTGGATGCACAACTGCACTTAAACTGGTAGCAGAAGCATTCCCTTGGATACCTGAAGGCACAAAGCAGCCCAGCAGTCGATTTTGTTACCTAACCGACAGCCACACATCTGTGGTTGGTATTAGGGGGATAACTGGCTCAATGAATGTCTTGTCTGTTCCAATAAAACCAAAGGAAATCTTGTTATCAGAAAAGAACAGGCTATCAGCTGAAGAACAAAACTGCACGACACCTCATCTTTTCTCTTATCCAGCTCAGAGCAACTTTTCTGGTACCAAATATCCCCTTTCATGGATACAGGATATAAAATCTGGAAAACTTTGCCCCATCAAAATACCAGGGAAGTGGTTTGTTCTGCTAGATGCAGCTTCATATGTGAGCAGTTCTCCGTTAGACTTGGGAGTTCACCAAGCTGACTTTATCCCCATCTCATTCTATAAAATCTTTGGATTCCCAACTGGTTTAGGAGCACTACTGGTGAACAACCGGATTGCCCCGCTCTTGAAGAAAACTTACTTCGGAGGTGGAACTGCAGCTGCCTACCTGGCAGGAGAGGACTTTTATTTCCCAAGGAAATCTATAGCTGAAAGGTAAGGTTTTGTTTAACAAAAGGGGGAGTGGGGGGTGTTTGCTAATACTGTTTGTGTCAGATAAGCATCTCAGGGTTGTTGCATGCTCTGGGCTGTGACAGCTGTACTTCCTTTTTGGAGTAATTGCATAGATGTGCCACATCTAACTGTTTTCTTTTAGTATTGATTTTTCCTATCTAAAGAACATAATCTGAAATATCTACCTTCTTTCCCTGACCTAGTCAAAACTAGTAAAAATATAAGGCTTCAGTCAGGGACTTAAAGGTCAGTACATGCGTTTTTGAATTTATATTTAAGATACCTCAGTGGAACCCTGATTTGGTTTTGAAGCTCTGTACCTGGAGCAGCCAAGCCAAGGTTGAGCGCAGAGCATAATGACCCTCAGTGAAACTGGAAAGTAAGGTCCATATATTTCACTGGAAAGATAGCATGCTTTACTTTCAAGAGAAGCTATCAGAAGGATGTGCATTAAGATAAATAACCTAAGACAAATATTTGTGGCTCTCTTATTAACCTGACTGAGGTTCTGGAAAAGCTGTGAAGCACTCCTACAGGAAATAGAGGACACCTAAAGGAGATTAAGCATGCACACATAAGGAAAAGCACAGCAATGGATATGTTTTCTGCTAGTCCCTTAACATATTGAAATGCCACTCTTAGCGTTGCTTGGTCCCTCTGCCTTTCCCCATCATGCCAGCAACAGCTCACGTAAATGCAGTAAAGGGTCTTCCTTCCTGTCTTATATACATCTGCACAAAGGAAATGCTTGAGATAGGCCTTTAATATTAAATCACAGTGCTTGGGAGAGGCTGAGGTGAAAATGGGAATTGATTAAAAAAAACATTCATGCCTTGCATTCGTTTACAGATGTATATGCAGCAGCACGATATTCTACATCTCCTAGAATGAAAATGTCTGACCTTTCACTGTACATGTAGCAACGCATAATGATCCTTCATGTGTGTGCACCTCTTCTAGGTGTGTGTCTTGAGTGTTGCTGTGGGGTTTTGATTCAGGACTGGTAAATGCAGAGGCTGGCCACATTAACATGGCTCTCTTGCCACAAAAGGCCATACCTTATTTCTGAAATGGAAATTGGTACAGTTAATCTTTCAATTTAGAAATAAAAACATCAGGGAAACATTTGCATTATGACCTCTGTTTCTGGTTCTTCAAACTAAAAAGGCTTTGAAGTGCAGTATTCACTGAAAGTCAGGATGAAGGGACATAAAAATCATGAGATCCTAGAGTGCTCTTGCATCACCTGCAAACCAAGGAGAAAACCTGCTTTAATTTGACCTGGGCAGGCTCTAATTTCACAGTAGCTTTTCTAGAGATAATTGATACATGAGCCCTGAGATTGCATAGCAGATAAAAATATCTGAAACACAGCTTAGGTCTCAATTCTGCTTTTATATTATTTTTTTTTTTTTTTAAGTAAGGGGAAGAGTATGTGGGAACCTGGAAGGGAACTCTATCTCTGCTATATTTCTTGGGAGTTTTCAGAGGTTGACTTAATTATACACCTTTCAGGTATCTGAGGTACCCACTGCTTTCAAGGGCTTTTTTTACTGGATCAGAAGGGCCTGCTTTAACCATTTTATACTAGGGTCATAAACAAAGGGATTTGTCCAATCTGATTTCTCAGTCAAGCTCAGTACAGCCTCTAATCTTTGTATGAGGGAACCTAACTAAAATAGTCAGATCTGACAGCTGGATACTGAGACATGGGTCACTAGTTCTTGTTGCACACTAAAGTGTCAGGCAGACAGTTTGAGTCATTGTACATACATATATATTTACCTTTGCCCTCATCTTTGGTTATTATTTGTAAACCTAATATTTAAAAGTTCATGTTTAGATTATTATTGGTGCTGTCTGTAATCTCTAATGAACTGTGATTACTTAAATCCGACCTGTAGATGCATGAAGTTCACAAAGATAGATCAGGAATGAGGATAACCACTTTCTTGAAAAAATAAAAGCAGCAGATTTGAAATTTTCCATCCATTTCCTCCAAACTATGTCATCCAAATTTGTTATTTTTATTTTCTAATGTCAGAGGGTTTTTCTTTTTTATGCTTTAAAGTGTTTTCCTGAGAATAAAATGAGGAGAGAGCAGTCAGTAACAGAACTACTACACCTGAAATGCCAGGACACCATGCTCAAAGCTAATATGATTACCTTATCTGTGGGCCATGTTTCCATTTCTTTGCTAGTGACTGAAACCTGCATCATTATTTCTCATATAAATAGCAACTCTAGCCAGGTTTTATCACATATTGCAGTAAGGAGCCTCCATCCTTACAGGTATCCAAACCCAACTGGAAAAGGTCCTGAGCAACCTGCTTCAGCTGGATGTGCTTTGAGCAGGAGATTGGATTTGAGATCCCTGGGGGGCCTTTACAGACTCTGGGCATCTGTTGTTGATTCTGTGTACCTCTGCCAAACCCCATCTACATTCCCTCTTTAGGCATGTCTTTGAGATTTCAAAAGATTGGTTTCTTAAAACATCTTTTTTAAAAGCAGCTTGTTTTTAGTGCTGGATTAACACTGCGATTGAATACACTGGAACATGTCATTTCATGTGTTTATTCATAAGGAAATGTGAACTCTAGCAAATATTATTGGAAAAGTGAATTAGAGTATGTGTACCTGAATACTCTTAGCAGAAAGTATTTCCTATCTATGCATAATCAAAGTGCAGTGTACAAAAGGAATTAGATTTTTCTAAGTCAAGGTGAAACTTAAGTGGTGATGTGTAATGAGAGAGTGTTTCATCTTTCCTTCCCAAGACTGTCAAAATGGTTACCTTTTGTCTTAATACGTACAGCTTTTCTTAGTGTTTCTTCTATTTTATTTTGTTTTCTTGCTATATAAATTATTCTATCATGGTTTCTTTTACATTCCTTTAATACCCTTAAATCATTTCCACATTTTCCTATTTTGTAGCAGTAGCCAGTCTTCCTATCTCAACTTTTAAAATCATGTTTATTGTATTCATCCTTGTATCAAACAGCTTGACAAATTATTATTATCATTCACAAATCTAGCCTCATTTCCTATCTTTTTTTTCTGCACAGCATGAGATAATAAAATAATATGATTATGTATAGGAAGAATTCAGCGATAAAATATTCGTCATCTGCCCTATTTTTCTTTTGTATCTGTGAGTGCTATTCAGAATCTGATCATCCTGGAATTTACGGCTAAGGGAAAAGAGGCTGTTGTGTTATCTGTAAATTGGATATCTGCATCTTAGTCTACTGGTATGAAATATCTAGCACATTAACTGTTGTGTGTTTTTCATCTCCAAATGCATTTTCAAAAGCTTCGGAAATCCAGATGGCATGACTGTGTCCCTGACGAGTTTTAGTAGCTCTTGCCTCTGCTGCTTGAATGATTTGACAGTCCCAAAGCAGCACCCACACTTTTGTAGTTTGTGATGGATTTTACTTAAACAAAGCAGGTTTCTTTATTATTGATGCTGTAGCTTTTTACTTTTGAGGTGATTCCATGGCTGATACTTTGACCTGCAGATAAAAGATTAGATTCTTTAAGTTCTGCAGGAGATGTCCTTAATTAGTGCCCACCCATGTACTATGGTGCAGAACTATGCTAGATTTCCCCAGGAAATTCTGCACATGCCTTTGCAGGTATATGTATTGCTACATGGTCTGGATCCTCAATTACCTGCTGAGTTTGTGCATGCTGACAGGAAGGGAAGGCAGGAGTGGAAAATGGACTCAGAAAGATAGGGATGAGAGATTTCACTAGGAATCCAAAATCTGGAGCTGGCAACAAAATCCTGAGGCAGTGTAGTGGATATGGAGCATGGAACAAAAAGCTGGTCTTTGGCTTGAAGCTGTCTCTTCAGCATTACTGCATCTTTCTGTCAACACAGAGAGAAAGAATACAGTGACAGGTGCTAGTTTATTCCTTAGAAACTATTCATAGTGCTGAGAAATCACTTAAGGACTGGACTGTGTTTAGAAGAGCACAACACTTTTGCACATGCTCACCTTGTAGTCCAGTGTATGTGCATTCACTATACATTTAAGGGCTCTGTCCATCTGCCCATGATTAGTTTAAAGTGGTAAGTGGACTAAAATATCACCCTGTTGATGAGTACATTTTGTTCAAGCATTTTGTTATGCTGCTTCCATGTGTTATGTTATGCTGCTAAACATGATGTTTTGAGATTTCCAAGCAGTACCACTTACTGGGAAATACATAAACTGTAAAATTCCTGAACGAATATATTTTTAAACATCAGTGACAACTTTCAGACGAGATACTTAGGAAATAACAAGCATTTTTTTGCCTTGAAAACCTGTATGAGTTTTGAGACAGCCTTTATTCTTGAACTTTTGTTTGAGCAGATGGTGTTGCATTTTTTTTTTAGCTACACAGCTGGGAAAGATTGGTGGTTAAGGTCTTCAGGTGATACGAAACCCCAGTTCAGTGTTACCTGCAGAGTTTCAGACAGACACCTCCTGGAGTACAAAAGTCAGCTGTAACTACCAGGTTCTGCCAGCAGAGATTTTGGGAAAATTAAAAAAAAAAAAAAGAATAAGCTTCCATTCAACTCCTGAACTGCCTGCACCCATGTTTTACAGAGTCCAGAGCCATAGAAGAAGGTGCTCACCTGGTTAAGCTCTTCACAATGTCTCAGGGAGAATTTATTTGAGTTGTGTTTTCATCCTCAGCTGCAGTTGGGAAACCCCAATTTGAAGTGGGTCATGTGTAGGGCTTAGAGTTGTAAATGCTAGGAACAAGCCCAAAAGAGAGGCATCAAAATTGGTTAATGCCTAAATGGTTGGGTCTATCACAGCGTGCAGTTCCCGTGTACAGATTCCTAAACTACTTTTAATCAAATCAGTTCAGGACCTCAATGCAATGTAGCCACAGTGCCACAGACATCCATACAGAGTAATTTACACCACCTCTGAGGAAGATAATACATTTAGGCACACTGGAGCATTTTTGTGATAGGCTTCAACCTACAGTATGAAAATACATAAGTGGGTTTTTTTAGGCAGAGGAGGTAGTGGACCTTGCACACTTTTTAGCAATCTATCTTTACCAAAATGCAATTAATAAAAAATATAAATGTAAATAATTTTAAAGGCTACTGAGGATTCTTATATTTGAAACCAGACTGAACTAAAGTAAGCATTTTTCTTCTTTCATTGTTAAAGGCTCGCTGAAAACCAGTACTAATCATGTGCCTAATGCAGTCACATGCCTAGTACACAGAGGTTCATGTAAGTCAACTGCATTCCAGTATATGACTGGTAACAAATTATTGACTTATGAACTAAGCCTTATAAATTGCTAGGAGGTTATAATGAGTGCATTTTTAAATAAAAGAAAGAAATTTGAAGCTCATTACAAAATGCATTTTTCTTAAAATATAAAATGTTTTGAGATGATAGCAAGAAAAGAAAGTAATTCTGTTATATACCAGGACTTTGATCAAATACAGCAAAAATTCTGCCTAAACCAGGATGTACCTTTGCAGTCATTGCGGTTAGGAAGTTTTCATGATGTAGTTTTACCCTAGAGAGTTCTTATACTCAAATATAGAATCAAACCTTTTCCCTAAATCTTCTTCAAGAGGATTTGTAAATTTCTAGCACCAGCTATTGAGATTTTACAGCATTTGTTTACTATTGATAAATCTATTTTGCACTTTCTGTTGTGCTTTGTAGGTGTTACATTTGTGATTGATTAACCTGTTTGATATATGAGGAAAAACAATGGTAACTTGATTGGCATAGAAATCCAGTGTTTTTTCTTCGCTATTTATACTGTGTACTTAGAATGTCTTGATACTAGCATGTAAAAGGGTGAGGCTGGCTTTTTGACCTAGACAATATTTATCTCATCCAAGTCCTGCTTAGATAATGTTAAGAGACTGATTTACTTCAAAGTGCAGGAACTAAAGCTTTTGTTCTCCCTTTTTACCTCAGGCAGTTTCTTAAGGAACAGGAATTGCTGTAAATACTCCATGGTATAGTATATAATTAGTATAATGGTCTTGGTTTGACTCCTGAAGTCTTAGAGAAAAAAGCCTGAGCTAAGGCAGACATATGGAAGAGCTGTAACTAGTATCAGGGGGTCAATTTTGATATTTAACATTATTTTAACCTAGTTTTTTTTATGCTCTGAATCTTCCAGCATGAGTGTGTGCATTTTAAATACGTTCACAGTGATGCTGAAATTGTTCCGAGTTGGCTACAGAAACTGTATTGGCTTTTTGGAGTGAATTCAATCTTGATTTATGGAGTGCAGCTGGAGATGTGCAGGAAGCAATTAACCAGGGCACAAGTGTGTGCTTCTTGTGGGCCTGGCCTTGCATGGGATGTATATCCCTATGCCTCTCCAAAACCAACCAGAAAGGGATGAATCCTTCTCACATCTTCCCTCCTGCCCTAGAGAAGCAATGACTGCTGTTTCTAACCTTGGGGAAGGGGTGTTTCTCTTCTTCTTCCTTGTGCTACAGTAGCCCTGCAGGGGAGGAGTGGTAAGAAAGTCATCAGGGCAAGGAATGACCATGACAATTTTTTCCATTTAGGGATAGGACAAGGCGTAATGGGTTCAAACTTAAATGGGGAAAGTTGAGATTGGTTATGAGGAAGAAATTCTTTACTCTAAAGGTGGTGAGACACTGGAATGGGTTGCCCAGGGAAGCTGTGAATGCTCCATTGCTGGTGGTGTCCAAGGCCAGGTTGGACAGACAGAGCATGGTTTAGTGGGAGGTGTCCCTGCCCATGTCAGGGGTGTTGGAACTAGATCATCTTAAGGTCCTTTCCAACCCTAACTATTCTATGATTCTTTAAAGCATGAAATGATGTGAGCTGGAGAAAAGTATGAGCTAATGAAAAAGAAAAACCACTATGAAGATGACAAACATGGAGGAAAGGTTGAAACAACATGTCTATAAGGGTGGTCCTTCAGGCCCCACATGTGATGTGATATTGCTGCTGAGATGGTGGCAGCTCTTCATGGGGAGAGGTGGATCTGCTCCTGGAGCTGACCCAGCACACAAGGGCTCCTTCAGGTAGAATGGTGGGGCTGCCTTGGGAATGGGCTTTCTTCATGAACCGTTAGCATCGGGCAGGGAAATGCCTGGTGCATTCTAGCAATATGGCTCAATGTCTCCATTTTTTCATGTTTCTCAAATCTGCACATGTGTCGTGACAGGTCTTTCTGGTTTGTGGAGTAAATGAATCCAAACTGCAGAATACTTCTGTGCACATCTGCTGTACTGCACAGACCCTCTGCCAGCTGGGTGGTCTTTGCACCACAGACCGAGATATGGGTCCCCTTGTGGAGTCAGGGCTTGAATGCTTCCCTTCTCACAGCTGTGAACATGCACTTTAATTTTCCATGTCTGAATGAGAGCTGACTCCCTTATGGCCCTTTCTGTTGCCAGGTAGAGCAAATCAACTGGGGCCATGAACCACCTATCAGTCCATTTGCTAGGTCTGATGGTGATCTGGTGCCTTTGCAGCTCCATAGCGGTCCATGGACACCTCTCCAGAGACAAACACTGGTAGCAATGTTGTCTGGCTGCATAAACCCTGAATTTTGAACCATCTCAATATCAACACTTTTGTCATTTTCCCATTGGAACTTGTCTCGTGGTAAAATCCCATCCATCTCTGTTGTTCCCTGAGCTGAGTTTCACACAGAACTGTGGTATTTGTGTCAGGTAAATCAAGGACTGTTTTGGTTGTGTAGAGGGGAAGGTATGGGGGGAGGAAAGCAGGCATCACCCACCCCAGGCCTCTCTGGGGGAATGATGACAGGGAGCAGCTTTCAGACTTCAGAAAGAGATCTGAGTTGGGTTTTAAAACAGAGTAATGCAGGGTGATGAAAGTGGTTGGGGAGGGGAATATTAGCGTCTATTCTCCACTTCAGAAAAGGGCTGAAGCATATGTATTTAAGTCAATCTCTAGTTCAGAAATGTCTCTGAGCATTAGCAGTGACTTCAGCTTGTGCTGGAAGTAGAATAGATTTATGCTAATTCAGTGCTGTCTTTCTGTGTGGATCCTTTTGGGAGGAAAACTCTTACAAAAATACTTATTTTATCCCTTTATAGCAGAGCCTGTACCACTTTTGTCAGTTTGGGTTATTCTTTTTGGAGGGCAGGAGGAAGAGAGAGACATGGTGAAGTGCATGGCAATTAAAATTACTGGCTGAATGCAATACAAATTTAGTGTGGTGGATCTAGGTTTTTTCCTTTAACATTCTGTCCTTACTGCAAATAATCATTATGCAATGAAAAAGTAAAATTCTTTCATTGAAACTGATACTAAGGTTATGTCAGGAAATGCCTGACCACAAATAACAAAGTATCCCCTCTCCTCTAACATACTAATGCACTACAGTGCCATGAGTTGATGTTAACTGTTCTTGCTTACTTTTCAATGCCTTTTTCAGGAAAAGGTGCTAAAAATCTTTGGTGTTCAGCACATTGTGCACTGATCCTTTGAGACTCATGAAATCACCATGAAGTCTCCACAAAAGGAGACCAAGGCACCTTCATATATCATACAGCATCCATGTATGTGACATTTCAAAAGAGATCTTCATCTGCACTGGATTTTTTTTTTCTACCTAGTGACTTCCTTACACTCAGAATCATGCTTCTAAACCCTTTTTTGAAAGTTATTCTTTATCAGACGTATTCTTGTCAGTATCATCACAGATAAGTCTTTTAAGAGAAGGATGTATTTCTGCAGTCTGAGGGAAGTCAGAATAAAAGAGAGTGAGCTGAAATGACCATTGAGGCATTTCTGTTAATAGCAAAAGACTCACAAATCCATCTTAAATTTAATGACTCAGATTATGTGACTTCCTGTGTGATACCCATACTATTTTAAAATTCATTTATAGCTAAGACTCTGAGAGTTACTTTTCAAAAAAGTTTAGTGATCACTGACTTCCTAGTGAGGAGAAAGAGAGATAAAGGACAGAGTAGTTTAAATGTTTAGATGATACCACTCAGTCTAGTATTGGAAAATACCAAGTACAAGCATAGGGGTTTGGTTGTTTTTTTCCATCTTCTTACTAGTCAAATGTATGCAAGAGTGCATCTGGCAGTTGTGCTCTTGGGAACCCATGAAAGAAACATCTACAGGCTTCTCAAACAGATTTAATTCAGAAGAAAAAGGAAAATATTGATGCTCTTGAGAAAAAAAGGTTTTACAATCTATCTTGACTTTCACGTATAAGCAACAGTTTCCAAAGCAGGAAATACTCAGATTTGATTAAATACTTGACTGTCACATTTCAGTCTGTTCATGTTCAATTAAAAAATTAAGAGGGATTCTCTAGCATTATTATAATCTACTTTTTCCTTATCTAGGCATTTATAATATCAAATAACATCTGCTGTGGCTTAATAACTGTGTCAAATGATTGTAATAGCTTCATTTTCAGTGAATTTTATGATAAAAAGTTTTAGAGTTGCAGCAGGGAAAGTACTTTTGCTGAAAGGATTCTGTCTCCTATTTCATACTTTATGGCAGAAGTTATGCAGTGGCCTTTTCAGATAGGACTTTGAAGTAGCCTTTTCATTTTTATTTTTATTTTTTTGCTACTGACACCATTATTTTGTAAGCTCAGTGATACAGATGGAATGGGTTTTCTTCATAACATCCATTGCTAAAATGAGTTTATTATGAATCTAGTTCTTATCACTCACTTGGGCCTAAATTAGAGGTGTCTTGGTTAATCTTAAATTAGCTGCACTAATAGATGACCAGTATAAGTGAAAAAAAA
This sequence comes from Bolborhynchus lineola, assembly GCA_025448015.1. Taxonomy (NCBI): domain Eukaryota; kingdom Metazoa; phylum Chordata; class Aves; order Psittaciformes; family Psittacidae; genus Bolborhynchus; species Bolborhynchus lineola. Next base: position 30,281 of record JAOEHX010056614.1, read on the forward strand.
ATGACACGCTTCTTTTCTCAGTGACAGATTTAGAATGGTCTGTCCTCTTGTTCAAAATGATAAACTCATGCTAAGTAACAGTAACCCAGTTAACCCTTCCTACAACAGTAAATATTGGGGTTTTTAAAGTTTTTCTGATGTCAGTGTGCAAATGAAAGCAGATCTTTTGAATCCTCATCAGTATTAAAGAAGAATTTTGTTCATGACAAATTATGTTTAGGTCTTGTTTGTTTTGTATAGCCATTTTCCCTGTATTTTATAATGATGGGTTAGTTTAGGACTGAATCAAAATAAAGAGGCAGGGTCGTAGTTAGTCTTAGATTTTCTGACTTCATCTTTAAAAAGATAAAAGACAAACCTTGCATGAGGTATTATCAAATTAAATACAACATGTGTATGCATATAAGAAATAAAATCATTCTCTGTAATGGCTGAAAAAGGTGTGCCAAGGGGAGCATGGCACTGTACCAACACTGATCCTTTAACAACTTTCTCATTTGAGACACCTGTTTGGGTGGAGCTTGTCAGCATCAGCAACAAGATGCCATGCAAATTAGGGTGAGGGTTAAGCATAGGGTTCAGAAAGACAAAACCCCTCCAGCTGGAGGGACAGTAGTGCTGCCAAAGACATACCAAGGGGAGCTCAGCATAGCACCAACATTGCTTCTTCCACAACTTTCCCAAATGGCCCAGTCATGGTACTGGGGATTTAGGCCTCATCTCTACAGTGGCAGCTTATATTAGGATTAGGGTTCAGAGATCCACAAAGCCTACAGCTCCAGAGACACAGAGGATATAAAAGGCATGCCAGGGGAATCTTGGCACAGCAACAACATTGCACCTTCCACACCTGTTTCATCTGGGCCAGCAATTGGTGCAGGGTATGTGGACCTCATCTCTGTGGCAGCGGCTAAAACTAGTGTTAGGTTGGGGGTTTGATTTCAGAGCACCAACATTGCTTCTTCCACAATTTTCCCAAGTGGCACAGTCGTGGTGCTGGGGATGTAGGCATCCTCTCTATGGTGGCAGTTAAATTATGTTTAGGGTTAGAGATAGGATCACAGTTCAGGGATACAAAAAGCCTACAGCTCCTGGGACACTGGTGATACCAAAGGCATGCCAAGGGGAGTACACCACTGGAGCATCATTGCTCCTTTCTCATCTGGGACTCAAATTAGGGTGGCAAATATCATCATCGGCTCCAAGATTCCATGAAAATTACGTTAGTGTTATGGATAGGGTCAGAGTTTAGAAAAGTACAAATTCTACAGCTCTCAGAATACTGAGATTTCCAAAGACATTCCAAGGGGAGCATGGCAAAGCACCAGCATTGCTCCTACAACACCATTTTCATCTGGTCCACAATTGCTGCTGGGTATGTAGACCCCCATCTCTGTGGTGGTGACTAACACTAGTGTTAGCTTTAGGGTTAGTCTTCAGAGAACCACAAAGCCTACACCTCCAAGGACACTGGTGATACCAAGGACATGCCAGAGGGGAGCATGGTGCTGCACCAACATTGCTCCTTCAAAATCTTTCTCATACGGGACATGAATTTGCGTGGAGGACATCAGCCTCAGCTCCATGCTATTAAAGTTAGGGTTATGTTTAGGGTTCAGAGAGCCACAAAGCCTACAGAGATATTGGAGGCATGCCAAGTGGAGCACAGCAGTGCACCAACATTGCTTTATCCACAGCTTTCCCAAATTGCCCATTCATGGTATTGGGGATGTACACTGCCTCTTCACACTGGTTGCTTATATTAGGGTTAGGATTACAGTAAGCTTTCAGAGATCAACAAAACCTATAGCACCAGGGACATAGGGCTGTAAAAGCCATGGCAAGGGGGGCTTGACACAGCGCCAACATTGCTTCTTCCACAGATTTCAAAACTGACTCATTCATGGTGCTGAGGATGTAGGCAGCATTTTTAAGGTGGCAGCTTAATTTAGAGCTTGATTTAGGGTTAGAGCTCAATTTAGGGTTAGAGCTCAGAGATCCACAAAGCCTACAGCTCCAGGGACACTTGTACTGTCAAAGGCATGCCAAGGGCAGCACAGCACTGCATCAACACTGCTCCTTCAACACCTTTTCAATCTGGTCCATGGTGCTGGGGGCGGTAGACCCCATCTGCATGGTGGTGGATTAATTCAGGGTTAGGTCTAGGGTTCAGAGTTCCAGAAAGCCTACAACTCCAAGAATACTGAGGCTGTAAAAGACATGCCAAGGGGAGTAAGGCACTGCAGTAACATTACTGCTCCCACAACTTTCCCAAATGGCCTAGTCATGGTGTTGGGGATGTAGTCATCATCTCTATGGTGGGGGCTTAATGTAGGGTTGTACTTAGGGTTAGGGTTCAGAGATCCACAAAGCCTACAGCTTCAGGGACCCTGGATATATAAAAGCCATGTCAAGCAGAGTACGGAACTGCACCAAACATTATTCTGTCAACATATTACTCTTCTGGGGCACCCATTTGATTGCAGCACATTAGCCCCAGCTCCAAGGCGCCATGGAAATTATCTTTTAGGTTAGGCTTAGGGTTAGGGTTAATTTTGAGAGAGCCAAAATGCCTACACCTCCAGGGACGTTGGTGCTGCCAAAGCCGTGCCCAGGTTAGTGCGGCACTGCACCAACATTACTCCTTCAGCACCTTTTTCATCTGAGACTCTCACTTGGGTGGAGCACATCAGCCTCAGCTCCAAGATGCCATGCAAATTATAGTTAGATTTAGGGTTCAGAGAGCCACAAAGCGTGCAGATCCAAAAACTGCACGCTTTTGGGGGTTGCAAAGTTAATCCCATTGGAGCATGGCACTGCACCAGCATTGCTCTGTCATCAACTTTCTCTTCTGAGACACCCATTCTTGTGGAGGATGTCAGACTCAGCTGCAAGATGCCATGCAAGTTAGGGTTTAGCTTAGGGTTAGAGTTCAGAGAGCATCAATACCTACAGCTGCAGGGATATTGGTGCTGTCGAAGGCATACCAAGTTTTGTACTTCACTGCACCAACATTGCTCCTTCAACACCTTTCTCATCTGGGACACCCTTTCAGGTGGAGAACATCAACCTTCAGCTTTAAAATGCCGTGCATATTATATTTATGGTTAGGTTTCAGACACCAATTTATCTCTAATAATTTTTGTATCTATTTCTGATCCTCATTTGTAACATTTTTTCTAATGTCATCTTTGCTACTTGATTCTAGTGTAGTTTTAATTACTCTCTGTGGCAGAAATTCGTCAAAATATTTTTTTCCACATCAGTTGTTTGCAGATTAGGCTGTCTTTCTTTTAAAGAAATATGTTTCACACTGTTTTGACTGCCAGTATAATTCAAAAGCAATGAGATATTAGCATTTTGAGCACAATGTTAGAGCTTGTTTTGTATAAGAAGAATGCAAGAATATTGTGTGTTGTTTTGTCATAAACTTAATTTTGTCTCTGTCTTTGGATATTGCACATCTGAGTAGGGAACAGTCCTGTCATTATCTAGCTTTTCACTGTTCTAAGAATCACCTTGTAGAAGCACAGGAACATGCATTTACACTCTGTCTTAATTCAAGCACATGCGACAGAAGTCCAGCTTTGCTAAATAGAGAACTCCTTTTGGGGTTCAAGAGGACAAAGAAATTGTATGATCTCTGGAAGTGAGGTCAGGCTTTGCAGGAAGATTACAGAGCTGTGGCTCATATATGCAGGGAGAAGACATGAAAGGCCAAAGCTCAGAGTCAAAACTAGCCAGTATTGTTTCAGATAATAAAGGCATTAAGAATGCCAACAGTGAGAGGGGGTCTAAAGTAAACACTGGACCAATACTTGTTGAAGATGAACCTCTGACTTATAGGGATGAAGAAAAAGCAGAGGCATTTAATGCATTTTTTACATGTCTTCAATAATACTGATAGACTTTGGGCTGTCCTGTCCACTGAGTTGAAGGATCACAAGCGTGGGAACAGTGACTTTCCATTTGTGGACACTGAAATTGTAAGCGTCATGGGTTCAGCAGTAGCAGTCATTTTTCTCCTTAGTATATGTGGTACAGTGCTGTGTTTTTGACTTTCAGCCAGGGAACAGTGCTGATAACACCGATGATTTTAGTTGTTGCAGTAATGTTCAGTCTGATCAAGAACTCTCTGAGTCTCATGTTCTCCCAGGGAGGAGGAGAAGCTGTGAGGAAGCAGAGACAGGGCACCTGACCCAAACTGACCAAAGAGGTATTCCATACAGAAGCACATCATGCCCAGGATGTAAAACTGGAGGCAGGAACCCGGAAGAGTTAGTTCACTGCTAGGTCGGGCTTGGTATCAGGTGGTGAGCAGCTGTATTCTCTTTCCTTGTATTTCTCTTGTCATTATTATTATTGGTGGTAGGAGCAGCGGTTCGTGTTATATCTTAGTTACTGGACTGTTCTTATCTCAACCCATGGGAGTTACATTCTTTCAATTCTCCTGCCCATCCCTCCTGGAGTGAGGGCAAGAAAGAAGGGGAAGTGAGTGAGTGAACTACGTGGCTGACTGAGCTTAAACCATGACAGTTCTTTTTGGCGCTGAATGTGGGGCTCAAAAGGTTGAGGTAACACAGGATTAATAGTCACCCATCACAATGCTGATTTATTGTGTCTCAAAGTTGTTGCTCTTGATTCTCTTGGTTTCATGGTTTCAGCCTGTTGTACTTTACTTACAGCCAGTATTTGCTATCTTAGTGTTTATCAGATGGGGAGCTTGGGGTAAGGTTCTTGTTTCATTGTGCTTTATGGTAATGACTTGTAATATGGGTGGGCTCCGGAAGCAGGAGGGGACGGACATGGCCATGGATTTGTACCTGGCCATCCGGCTGCTGTTTACCGTCCTGGCCCTCGTCCTCACCTCCATCTTCGTGAGGCTGCAGGGAGCTGAGGGGAAGTGGCCTCAGGAACCGCCGGTGGCTGAACTGGCCCAGCAGCACAGCTCCGGGGACCAGGAGGACAGGAGAAAGCAGCTGCCCCTGGAGGAGGTAAGGGCAGTCAAGGAGGGGAAGGAGGCAACTACCAAGCAGCAGGAGGAAGCAGCAGAGGAGCTGAGCTCCGCAGCCGAGTCCAGCCCCACAGCGGCTGGGAGCATCTCTCGACAGCCACCTGCCAAGCCCTGCGAGCCTGAGCCCCAGGAGGATGCAGGACACCACGCAGCACTTCCCAGTAAGGCAGAAGAGGCAGCTCTGGACTCAGAAAGAGAGAAGCTGGTGGTGAGAGAGCCGGCAAGCACGGCAGCTACACCAGCCCCAGTGACAAGTACAGCAGCATCATTTGAGAGTTCTGATGGGTTTGAATGGCCTTTGGGTACCTGTGAGACCTGCCTGCTGATTGTGACGGTGATCACCATGTTGGCACACATACAGAGTGTGTTTTACCCACAACCATCTTGTCTGGTCCTGAGAGTTAAGCAGAGTCAGATGTGGGCCTTCTTTGGCATTAGACTATGATGTAGGATGACCAAGAGATTTTCCCCAAGGCTGGACAGTCATGAGTGGCAGGGTGTGTGGTACAGTATGGGCAAATATCTAGTCCACTGGGTCCCTCCAGTGCTTTGGAAGCTTCGGAGA
>JAOEHX010056620.1:1907-14911 GCA_025448015.1 Bolborhynchus lineola
ACTGTTGCTACTTTTCTGTTTTTCCTAATTTTCTCAGGTAGTTCTGAGTATGTAGTGGAGTAGTGCTGGAATGAATCACCAGATGTTGTTTAATGAGTCCCTTCAGGCTTCTGAGCTGAAAAATTGCTCTTAGTTGTAATGAGGAATATGCATTTTGGTTTCTCTTTGCCAGCGAAATGAGTATTGACAGTCATTTTAATGTAGCAAATGAAACTGATTTTGCCCATGATGTGAGTTAGAGACAACTTTCCATCTAACAAAATGTTTATTTGGAGAGATTAGCTTTTCAGAATGCGGAGGTGCTCTGATAGTAGATAGAGTTCCAAAAGCATAAAACAAGACCAACCTTTGCATTCTTATTTGATCATTTTAAACCAGTCTGTAATGGGATGAAAAACAATGAGATACTTGGTGACAGCCAGCATGGCTTCACTAAGAGGAAATCCTGCCTGACCAATTTGGTGGACTTCTGTGATGGGGCTACAGAACTGATGGACAGGGGTAGAGCAGTCGATGTCATCTACCTGGACTTGTGCAAAGCGTTCAACATTGTCCCACATGACATCCTTGTCTCTAAATTGGGGAGACATCAATTTGATAGGTGGACCACTCAGTGGATATAGAACTGGCTGGATGGCTGCACGCAAAGAGTGGTGGTCAATGGCTCAGTGTCCAGCTGGAGACCAGTAGTGAGTGGTGTCCCTCAAAGAAAGGTGTTGGGACCGGTCTTGTTCAACATCTTTGTTGGTGACATGGACAGTGGGATTGAGTGCACCCTCAGCAAGTTTGCTGATGACACCAAGCTGGGTGGTTTGGTTGATAACGCTGGAGGGAAGGAATACCATCCAGAGGGACCTTGACACGCTTGTGAGGTGGGTTGATGCCAACCTTTTGAAGTTTAACCATGCCAAGTGCAAGGTCCTACAGCTGTGTTCGAGCAATCCCAGGCGCAGCTACAGGTTGGGCAGAGAAGTGATTGAGAGCAGCCCTGTGGAGAAGGACTTGGGGGAGGTTGGTCAATGAAAAAATGAATGTGAGCTGGCAGTGTGAGCTCGCAGCCCAGAAAGCCAACTGTATCCTGGGCTGCATTAAAAGGAGCGTGACCAGCAGGTTGCGGGAGGTGATCTTGCCCCTCTACTCTGGTCTCGTGAGACCTCACATGGAGTATTGTGTGCAGTTCTGGTGTCCTCAACATAAAAAGGATGTGGAACTGTTGGAACAAGTGCAGAGGAGGGCCACGAGGATGATCATGGGACTGGAGCATCTCCCATATGAAGATAGGATGAGAAAGTTGTGGTTGTTCAGGCTGGAGAAGAGAAGGCTGCTTGGAGACCTCATAGCGGCCTTCCAGTATCTGAAGAGGGCCTTTAGGGATGCTGGGGGGGGACTCTTCATTAGGGACTGTAGTGATAGGGCAAGGAGTAATGGGTTCAAACTTAAACAGGGAAAGTTTAGATTGGATATGAGGAAGAAATTCTTTAGTGCAAGGGTGGTGAGGCACTGGAATGCGTTGCCCAGGGAAGTTGTGAATGCTCCATGCCTCGTGGTGTTCAAAGCCAGGTTGAACATAGCCCTGGGTGACATGGTTTAGTGTGAGGTGTCCCTGGCCATGGCAGTGGGGTTGGAAGTAGATGATCTTAAGGTCCTTTCCAACCCTAACTATTCTATGATTCTATGATTACTGCTTTCATTTTTCCATATTTTTTTTTTCATCTCTCTGAATACTGTCTGAAAACATCACCTATTTAATGAAGAAGTACTTAATGCAAATAAGACATTTGGGTTATACCACAGCTTTCAGATTCATTCTTGTGTAAGTATTTGCTTAACCCTCTCTGTAAGTTTCAGAGTATCTAAAGAATCAGAAATTCTTCTGTAATTGTATACAGTATTTACTTCTATTCAAGAAGTCATTAAACTGATTTGTGTTGGGAAGACTCTGCTGGAATTCAGTGATGCACATACAGTGTCCCCTTCTTTGATTTTTGCCGTTTGTCATGCACTGATGCATTCTTTGTGTTCCAGTGTCTACTTTTGCTCAAGCTCGTGCTGCTGAGATCAGAGCCATGTTGAAAGCAGTTTCACAGAAGTCTTCAAACTCTATGGTTTTCCAGACTCTCCCAAGGCACATGCGAAGGCGAGCAATGAGTCACAATATTAAACGCCTACCCAGGCGGCTCCAAGAGATTGCCAAGAAAGAGGTATAAGTGTGTTTTATGGTAATTGATAAACTATAGAGTGAGTACACAGGTTCTCAGGCTTTGACATTTAGCTTCAAAGTGCAGGAATGCCTCCATTTTAGATGGTAGTCTCAAGTCTCTCTAAGCACTTGGCTTTGTGATTACTGGACATCTTGAAAAGTTATTAGAGTAGTGAGGACAAAAAGGCCCACTGCAGGAGGGATTGGTCAGACAGTACCTTGGTCCTAAGGCAGATGCCTGTCTGCTTTGCACCCCACCACAGCTATAGGCTGTGACCTTAATGACCTCAAGCCAGCATGGCCTGTTCATGACCAGCATGATGGTTCATGTGTTATACCTCAAACATGGGAGGTATACTGGAGTTGTTTGCAGGCTGCGTGCAGCTTAAGACTTACTAAGTGGCTGTTCCTGGTTGCTCATGGAACTCATTTTATGGCACTGTCACAATGCTGCTGTGGAATTACTTGCTCCTTAACCACTATGGCCTTCCTGTGTGTTTTTTAAAAAAAGTATAAAAAAGTCGGTTCAGTAGGATTTTCTTATGAAAGGATCTGTCTGATATTTGTCATTGATCAGTATTATCTCTGCACACTTCTTAAAGTGATCAAATCAGTTTGCTTGGTAAATTTTCTGTGTATTAAGGTTGACTGATGAAACATACTTCTTGCATTCTTTTTTCCCTTGCATTGACTTTTTTTTTTTAGTTCTTTAGAGGCCTTACCCACTCCACCTTAACTTTCTGAAGATAATTTTGCATGATTCAGAAACTGGATTTTGGTCTGTCTATGGCTACCTTGTGTGGATTGGGCTTGTGCATAATTTCTCAAAGACTTAGCCTCAAGAATTATGGAGAACTAACATAAGAATAAAGTCTAACCTCATGCTAGTGCTTCCTGTATCTTTACATGTGTTATCCTTTTTCTTCTGCAGAAGTTTGTCCTCTTGAGATTTACTTTAATATCCTCTTTTTTAAAAACAGGCAGAGAAAGCTGTACATCAGAAAAAAGAACAGTCAAAGACTAAGTGCCGCAAAGCTAGAAGGCGCCACATAAATTTGGTAGCGGAGTTTAATCGCAGGCAAAGAAAGAATATTTGGCTGGAAACACACATTTGGCATGCAAAGAGATTTCACATGGTAAAGAAATGGGGATACTGTTTAGGAAATAGCCCTACGGAGAAGTGCTACAGGGCTTGTTACCGAGCAATGACAAAACACTGCCTTCTTCAGGTACCACCCTTACATCTGTTTTCTTTGTTATTTTACCAAGGTGAAGTAATCAACTGTTCAGTAGTGATGAATATTTCTGTCTCTTTGAAGTACTGTTGTGTCAGCTGTTTATAACTGCTAAGTACGAAATGAGTGATTTTGTAATAGTAATGAAGGGCAAAGTATCAGGGAGAATAACATAAACCTTTGGAAGAGTCTTACAATAACTGCAACTGAAATACTGCATCTTCAGTCTTTTCAAGGGCTAAGAGATTAAGTGAAGCCGTGCATCATCTTCCTGAGCAGGACGGTATTGAAGACAGGCGCTTTGTTCCATGTCCTTTTTGATCTGTTGGTTTGAGAGGCAGGTTGGCTCTCAAACAAGAAATGTTTGACAGATCTCCTACAAGTAACACTTTGAAGTAAAAAACCAAACAAACTGAAAGCCAAAAACCAATCTCTCTGACACAAATTTTAGTGACTGAACTGTTACTGCTTCAGTGTAAATTGTGAAGCTGTGTCTGGTACTTCCTTGCCAGGCTCACTTTCAAGAGTTATTCTTGCTTTACCACTATCCTTTTGTTTCAGGATTTATCATATTATTGTTGCTTGGAGTTGACTGGTAAAGAGAATGAGCTTCTGAAGCAGCTATCTCAAATATGTAGCACTGACACAGGTAAAACTTGCGTAGTTCAAAATAAAGTTAAGTTTCTGAATAGACTAAGGGACAACCCATCCTTTTCCCTTTTTTAATATCTTGCCAATCTCAATCATAGTAATAGAGTTGATAATGAGTTGTGATTTTTGGTTGAAAAACTTAAGTAAAATGTCTTAAACGAGGACTGTATGTTCTTATTTTCAGTTGATTGCTGCGTAACTAATTGTGGTGCAGCATTAGCCCACAGCCAGATTAAATTTCAATTTTTAAATTTTTTTTAAAATGAGATTATTTTTTTTGAAAGTAAATATCTTCTTCTTTAGGGTTAACATTTGGAGAGGCTGGTTGTCTGTCTGGAAGATTTGAGGGTTCCGTGAATCTTTACAGAGCAGATCGCTACCCTGAGGATATGCTTGGTCCTGTTACATTCATTTGGAAACCCAGGGATGGGTCTGAAAACAGACAGTTGTGGATCTGGATGCATCCAGCTCTTAAACAGGTATTTTTTGTTTCTATATAGTTGAACTCTGATTTCTTTATGTATTGTACGTTTTTAATGCTGAAAAGTGCAGAATAGCTGAATACGCTGCTTTAGGAATTAAAAATTGGAAGATTGTTTCTGTTGTAACCATATTTGTGTTCTGCAGCTTGTTTTTACAGACCTTGTACAGAAGCATTTGAGGTTTTTTTTAGTGTTTGAGCTTGTTTGAAATTTTCTAGTGCCGCTTATTTTGGGATGCATTTGCAATGTGATGTTGCTTGATTCATATCCTTCCCACTAGCACCCCCAACAGGTTAAATTTAGTCTCATCACAGAAAATCATAATCTGATACTTAAGTTATGAACTTTAAAAAGATAAAAATAAAAAAAGGTAAACTTTTGTGCACTGGCAAGTTTTCTTATAGTGAGTGAAAATAAATTCTTAGCAATGTTCAATATTGCTTTCAGCTTTTGGTGGCAAAACCTGGACCTCAGCAGAATGAAGTTTATTCCATTAAATCCATGTAGGAAAATTGTAGAGTGTAATTGTAAAAACTGTGCTTAGGCTTTGCAATGTGCTGCCTATCATCCTAACCCAAAGTTTTCATTTTTCTTAAGGACATACTGGGAGAGTTAAAAGCAATTTTTCAGTGTTCAGAGCCTGAAGAAACCTATATTCCTGAACCTGCTACAACATCAGTTCAAGAGCAAAAACAAATAGATGTTGTTCTGAGAGTTGGCAAGAAAAGAAAGAAAGAGGATAAAGAAGGAGAAAAAGCTGTGCCAGTGAAAAAAATAATTGGTGATGGCACTAGAGACCCATTCCAGTCCTACACTTGGATTTCACAGACTACTGGTGTTGTGATCAGGTTTGTTTATAGTAGAAGTTAGAAACTGTGACCCATAACCTTTTAATATAGCTGAACTCTTAACAGTACTGGGGGAAAAATTGTGTGTTGTACAATTGTACATTAATTTGAAATTTTCCTCTGTTTCAGTGATAGAAGCATGGAGATTCTCAGATATAGACTGATTGGCCCATTGTCACACTCTGTCCTTACAGAGACCTTGAAAGCTGCTTCTCTCCAAACAGTAAGAAAATCAGCCATCTGGATGTTACTGTAATTTTGATAAAGTTTCTAGAATGTGCAAGCTTCGTTTTGTTAGAAAGAATCAGAAACTATCTAGCCTTACTTGATTAGGAAGGTTAACCTATGTGTTTCTACTCTTAGCTTCTCTATATTGAGCCTTTTGACTAACGCTGATCTCAGGAGGAACTCCGATCTGGATTTTAAGTAGGGGTACAAAGAAAATAGAAGCAATGGTTCTGTTGAGTAGACTGTGTAGTTTCTGCTGTAGTGATGTGTTCTGCTGAGAGGTCCAGAATAATTCATATTCTCTAAGACAGACCATAGGTCACATTTCTCAAGAACGACCACCTAGAGCTAAAATGCAAAAGATGTAAGGTATAGAAAACATTTGTGTTTTCAATCAAATATGCAATTTCACCAGGATTTAGTATTTTGTTCACTTCTCACATAGCATCACTGTGGTTTTAATGGGGCTTTTTGTTTCTTGCAGCTAATATGAGGAGGCTCTGAAATCTCTGGCATTCTGTAAGAAATAATTCAAAAACAGAATTAGGACGCATTGTGGATTGCTTTGTTTATATTTTGGAACACAGGTTAAACTGAGCAGCTTATTGAGGATTACTGTAAAGTGGAGTATAGGAATCGGCTGCATGGGGAAGAAAATGATTTTGGTTTGAAACTTGCAGAGGAAGAAAACAAAAGCGGTTAAGGCAAACTGAGAGTAAATTCATACTGATAGAAAATACTGAATAACCACTTGATTTTAATTAGACGTGTTGTTTTCCAGGAAATGGCAGATTCAGAGACAGGACTGAATAACTGGTGGGTAGAAAACTGCAAGGACTCTGGAAAAGTATCTCTTCATCAGTGTCAAAGTGCTATCTTTGAGCTATTAGAAGGTATTTGGGCATTTGGGTGCTGTGGGAGGATGGGGAAACTCTTAAACTCTGGTGATCAAAACAGTCATGTCAAGTGGATGTCAATTTGGAAATGCTTATTTTTTTTCTTTTGATCAAGAGAGTGATGCCATTGAGCATGTGCCTAGGTAATTACTGTGGCATGTCAAAGATTTGAGAAATGGTACACTAAGTTTTTGTAAGGGAATTTTAACCTGTTGTGTAATCCAAACTTCTGATAGATAATGGATAAAATTAGATAAAACTTAATAGATTTATAGGTAATAGAATCTTGTTTCTTTATGAATTTAGATTTGAGATTGCTGATAGGATATAGTCTGACATATACTCTCTGTCTCCCCATACACACCAAATTAAGGCATTAAGTTGTATAATACCTCCAGATAAAGTGGTAGGCTCCTACCCAAAGTGAAACTATTATACCTTGCTTTATATATTTATTTTCTAATGAACAGTTGTATATTTGACTGAGTTGTAAAGTATCATAAAGTCAACACCCGCTCACTTTCTAGCACTGAAGAAGGTAAGGAAGTGGCTTTAGTGGATCTCATACTATATACTTGAACTATCCAATGTAGTTAAGCAGATACAAGGTAAAACTTACTTAAAAAAAAATGGTTTTGAATTTCCTTTAGCTGGAAGGTAAATGTAAAACAAAGGTTGGTTGTTCTGTAAGAGATGTGCCAAATGCAAACGATAAATTGAGTTTGTAAGTTGTGTGAGAGTGATTTGATTTCTATGTTAAGCATAAATAATTGTGAAGTAGGTCTTATGCTGCTATTGTCTTGTTACTGGACATTTACCAAGCATTAGTGAGTTTAAAAAGCATGTTAAATTGAGTGAGTACTCTGGATTGCTTCTCCGGCTTACAGTGGTGTCACATCCCTGCAGGTGAAAATGCACAAAATAATAGTGCAGGAAAAGATTAGAACTGAATTGGTGGTTTCATGGCAATGTTCATCTGTGTATTTTTAAAGGGATAAGTTCACCATCACAACTGCCACCAGGTGCAATACTGGGCCTTACTGTCGGAGATCCTCGAGTCAATATGCCAAAAAAGAAGACAAAAGCTATGCCAGACTTTGAAAAATACCGAGGTAAAATAACTTGCTTATATTATGCTTCTGGTGGAACTGCCAAAGGCAAGAGGTGCAGTTTCTCTATATACTTCATTTTCATGACTGTCATCTTCTACTGATTGTCTCCTGCTGCTTTCTTCTAACATTTGATTTCAGAATGTTTCCTTCTCCTTTCCACAGCCTCTGGCTGTACAGAAACATCTTGAAAGTTGCATAGGTTTTAGAACAGCAGTTGTGAGGGAGGGATATGCACCAAAGCTGGTCTTGTGCTCAGTGGAAGCCTCTGTCTGACCATACAGATGATCCAGGTTCGAATCCTGGCAAGGCCAACCAGGTGCTAAAAGCTACTTAGTAAGTTTCTGTTTGGTGTTTAGTCTTCCTGATACTGTTTATCTCTCCAAGAATATATCTCCTGTTTCTGGTTTATAGTCCTGCAGTGATAAAAGTTGCAGTTCTACTGGGGAAAACAAAAAAAAGCCATTGCAAGATTAGCATTTCAAACGGCCAAGATGCTGGTTATGTTAAAAAATGGAAGATACAGTCATGACTTCTGGAACTTTAATTTCAGTACTGACTTACACAGTATTCCAGTGCAATATTCAAATTCAGTTGGGTGTGAATGCCCTTGAAAAATGTGCAAGAGCATGTACAGTGGAATTTGTGTACAGTGCTGCATAAGCATTTCCAATTAGGTTGACTGGAGGCAGACTGCCATGTAAAAGGAGAAACATAGTAACCAGTTAGCGAGCAGTAGGAAATAGGACAAGCTGAAGGTTTGAGAGGCTTGAAAATACTTAATTTCCTTGGTAGTGTGTTTGCAGGACACTAATAATCTAGCTTTTCCTTTCACTTAAATCAGGTTGAACACCTGTTTCAGTTTCTGTCTTTTAGCTCTCTGGACTGCTCTGTCATTTGGAATTTCTTTCATCATCCTATTCTACCCTCTGTATCTAGAACAGCCTTTATCCTGTTAATTAGTTCTGCTCAGCTAACTTTCTCATCATTAATGTTCTGTTGGAAATGATGCAGCATACATGATCTCTGCTTCGCTTCCTTCCTACTGAGAAGTAAGGTGAGCTATATAGTGCTTGTTTACAGATCCTGGTTTGAGTTGGTAGGGGAGTTAGCAACTAGAAGCAGCAATTCATCTCCTTTCATTCTGCTTGTCATGTCTGTGAAGCTGTGTTCAAGAAGGCAAGATCAGCAGAAGGCTTCTAGGCACTGAAAGTGTCTCATAGTAGTTCTGTCCCACTATCAGGTCTGGTTGTCCCTCAGGAAGCAGGGCTATGATAAAGAGGTAGTGATATAAGATGGCCACCTTCAAGATCTTTCTACTTGGAGTTATCCTTTGCTTCTAAAAAATCTTCCAAATCACAAACATTCAGTAAAGCTGGTGTTGCTTTCTGGTTTCTTTCTGAGTGGTTGTTTTTGTTTGTTTGTTTCATCCTGAACTTAAAACTGCATCTGCCCTCTCTGATTTGTATTTGGGAGAAGAACGTCCTTGTTCAGCTAGCAAGGAAAGGTAAACTGCATGATACCTTCTAATTTAGGGTCTGCTAAAGAACTTGTTACATGCTACTATGTAAGTTAAGTAGGCAGAAGGATGAAAGAAGACAGGCAATACAGCTGTCTTCTAGTAGAAAATCAAAAGGAGATCATAGTGAGTAGAAAAGGAGAGGGGGCAGGCTTCCTACAGGAAGCAGTTCAGGAGAGAATAGGAGGAACTGTTGGTTCAGCTGGGAAAGTGGCTGCTGAGTGACTTCCTAATGTTGTGTTGGAAATGTTACAGGATCATTCACAGTCTCCTGCATACTTATTACATGTGCAGTGGGGAAATCCTATGGCATGGCAGTTCATGTCTCCTGTGCGAGAAACTCAAGACTGAAGTCTAACTGCCACTCCCCTGTGTTCCTCATAAAGTATTCCTAGGTGTTCAGTGGAAAGAGAGGCCATTGTGACTCTCCAAAGACTGTTGATCCTAACCTGATTTCGTAGTTGATTATGACAGCTATTATCTCTGCCATAATGGGCCTCCTTGTTCAAGTAAAAGCAGAGAAGTGGCTTTTTTAATTACTTCCCCAGGGCCCTGTTACTAGCCACCCTTGGAGTGAGATTATTGAAATACTCAGCAAGAATTTCGTCAAAAGCAACATACTCCCAAAGATTATTCTGGTTTGATTTAGCATTTTTGCCAGCATTTTTCCAATCAATTCTGTCTCCTCATTCTACTAGTTCCTTTGCCAAGAGTAACCCAGGAATGG
Organism: Bolborhynchus lineola; assembly: GCA_025448015.1. NCBI lineage: Eukaryota > Metazoa > Chordata > Aves > Psittaciformes > Psittacidae > Bolborhynchus > Bolborhynchus lineola. Next base: position 11,803 of record JAOEHX010056620.1, read on the forward strand.
ACACCATCCTCCTCTTCAAATTACTGAATGGCAATTTGTTTAACCAAAACTGGAAGGAATTTAATCATGCCACATAGCATACATCACTACATCAATAGTGTTACCGGCACTTCCACAGAAACCCCACCCTAAAAAAAGGCAGACTTCTGTAAGATCTGTAATTCATTTGGATGGTATTGATTTGTCCCTTCTGTAGGAATAAATCTTTTTATGAGCCTTAGAACTACGTAAACTTTCTGAGCCTTGGCTTTGATGTAACCTTGCTTAGATGTGGTAATATTGTGAGCTGATCCTTATTTAAGAAATTTTAGTAATCATTTATCTGCCTTAGTGATGAGTCATGTCCATTGACTAATAAAAAGGAGCTGTTGCTGTATTCCACACTTTTTTTCACTTTTTGCTTCCTGGACATTCAAATGCTATTATGGTTAGTAAGATTAAAATGGCACTGCATATATTAGCAGATTCTGTATGACCTTTAGCCTCTCTTCTTCTTTAGGTTGTATAAGAGCTAACTGATTTTCTTAGGAAATCTTTACTAATTTAAAGATGCATTATTTGTCACGTGAGTAAGTAGTTTAGCCATCTTCTTTGCTTGTGGATTGTTATACATGCAGTCTATGAGTTGATACGCATCTGTCATCTCTCCCTATCTCCCCCTGTCTTTTCAGTTACTCAGACTCCTGAATGCATATGTATGTGTGCAAGCTGTGTGTTACAGACATGTACTGATGGGATTTGATCAAGGAACTGTCCTCATTTCTTCAGGCTGGGGGACAGAAAGTTTGTGAATAAATCACTTTTCACTGCCTTCTCAGCAGGTTTATGCCTTCTCTGGAAGTCAAGACTCTGGGTAAGCAGTCAGTGCTTACATGACTGCAAATCAGAGTTGTTCTTTTCTCCATTTTAAAGAACACTTCTGACATTCTGTATGCTTCTGTTGTCTTCTATTGGAGAATGCAAATTCCACTGCCTTATATACTGCTCAACATGGAGTATGGCAGAGCTTTTAAACAGTCAGTGAATGAGAAGCATAGAAGGAGAGTACATCCTGAAAAATAAGTGAGGTAAAGTTCTTTCTGCAGACACAGAGTCCTTGCTTGCAAATACACCTCTTGCAGAGGTTTAGGTATCTGGCATCAGTTGTCCTGACCATGCACCCCTAAGTATATATGGCTCTGAAACTGCTCCCTAGCAGCACTTATATTTTTGCTTTTCCTGCTATTTCCTCATAGAGGGAAGGAAAAAATTCAGAGGAAATCTTACTCTTAGGCCTGTCTTCTAATACTGTTGAGATAACCAGCTACAGAAATCAGAACAACAGATTGAAATAGAACAAAGCCTTCATCTCTCTGCCTAAGCACCAACCAGTGACACCAGCAGAAGTACATAACCTGCTGATTGTCACTGAGCTTTGTGTGCTTAGTAATGCAACTGCCTATTTCCTACACTTATTCATCAGTAGGGTTATTTCCCTACTACTGTTTCCCTACAGCGATCTTAAAATGTGGACTGAAGAAAACAGGAGAGAGGTAAGAAATAAAGAGAACTGGTGTGAGGATTTGGAATTATGATTTGAATTACAGTATGCTTGGTAGAGAGATTAAATTTCAAAGGGGATTGAGGAGAAAGAACGTAGTAAGAGAAGGGTATTTCAGGGTAGTGAGGCGGATATTAGATGGGCTGTGGTGATGGAAGGAGGCTGACTTAAAAGAGCTTTCTAAAGTGGAAAAAAAATTGTGCCATTGTAGAGTGTAGGAATTGTGAAGAACTCCAAGAATATGACAAGGATTGACTAACTGAACTGTTGTAATAGAAAGAAGTAGTTAAAGGAAAAAAATACAGAGAAAGTTACAGTGAATAATTTACAGTTGAAGAAATCAGAATGTGTTTAAATAATTTAACATAAAGAGATTCTGCGGTTCACAAAGGCTTTCTGCACAGAAAATGAAAAAGTCACCTCGTTAGCCATAAATCTGTAATTTTCCCCATTGGTTATCTGTTAGAGTCTGGAAGGAATTCCCCAGCACCACTACATACCATTTTGTTTCTGTCTTCTTTTCCTTCCTTTGAGACATTGATGTGTGCTGTATCTTCAGACAGAACGTGCCTTGCCTCTAGGAATGTTGAACTGTTGTAGGTTCTTGCTCAGGTTCCTGTCCTTAATTCTTGGTTTGAGAAGGAATTCTTATTCTCTGCTCACTGGCAGGGAATTCACAAGGATTTTCTTTTTAGTTGTATTGTTCTTAATTTGAAGGAATGCCACTCCAATCTGATAATTTCTTTAGTATTTCTTCCTCATGTAAATGTAACTCGTCAGTAAGAATGCATAGCAAGTATCATCTTAATAATACCATCAAACTGTCAGTTGTGCTGCCATATTTACTATTTCTTTTAAAGGATTTTGCAACTCCTAGTAATAGGGACATCTTAAAGATTGTAGGTTTTATATAAGCATTGCAATTATGTTTGGCAGTACCTATTGTATTGAGAGTGCTCAAAGTCTTTATCAGCATTAACTGGAAAGATCAGTTGAATCATCTTTTGAAAGACTGCTTAAAGTGATGTTAGAATCCTAAACAAACCCCAACACATTATGTTCTTTTAATATGTAAGACCTTGTAGATGACAAAATAAGCAGCAGTCCCAGTAAGTTTCAGTCACAGAACTGTGACTAGGCTTGTATTGTTTATTGGTAAGAATTAAAGTGTGCATCAGCATGCATTACATACTGTATGCTGAAGGCTTTTGATCCATAGTTCACTAAATGCTGGTATATATTCTCTCTGCTTTGATTGGATTGTGAAGCTGAAGAAGAGATTGGTTTAAGTGTTAAATAACCTGTCAGTTTTAAAGTTAAAAGTGTTATCTGTCTTCAGTAATGCACACAGCTGTTGGTCCGCATTGACATAAGCAAAGAATAATCCCTTCCTCGAAGTGCAGATCCTGAAAAGATCCAGAGTGGGAAGCTAGTGCTAAATAAGTAACTGCATACTAGTCATATCCCTAAAAATATTTCCTGTATGTACATTTCTTAAAGGTAATCCTTTTCTTTTGTAAGTTTACTTAGGTGGACATATTTAGGCTTTGCAATGTTGCTGTTTCTGAT
>JAOEHX010056620.1:15011-27925 GCA_025448015.1 Bolborhynchus lineola
GGTTCTGATTTTCAGCAAAGCTGTTAAGCTTCACACTCTGCCTGAAATGTCAAATTCTGGAATATTAAAGGTGCCATGATAAAGGTGTAATTTACATTGCCAAAGGTGATGTCATTTGTAATAAGAAATGTCTGTAAGAGAATGCTAGGTTGATGCTTCTAACAACTGTTTATTTCATATTTTATATTTGGACAAACATGATAATACGATAGTCCACAAGCAGTAATGCTTGTTAAGCATTTAATAGTCTGTTTCCTTAGTTGTCTGCTCATTGTACTTACGATAGTGAAGTGGTTTTGGTAATTTGATACTTAAGCCATGAAAATTGTTTGAATTTTGTTTGAAGGTTCTCTTCTTTTGTAGATAATGATAAAGTTAGGCAGCTGTACCTGGAGGGTGTACCTGTAGAGTGTGCTCACAGCTTTATCTGGGACCAGGACATCTGTAAGAACGTCACTGAAAATAAAATCTCAGAGCAGGTAACTAAGAAGGTGGATTGCCATGGAGAAAATGGCTAATGGTCCAGTGAGTCCATAGAGTGAGACTCTTGAAACTTGTATAAATCCAAGAGCAGTAGTTCTCTAATGTCATAGTATCCAGCTGCTGTGTTGAAGTGTTTGTTCTGCAGTCTTTGTGTAATGTTCTTGCACAACCAGTTTCTGATTCAGTTAAAAGAAAGCTTCATCGAGTTGTCTACAGTACTAAATAGTTGTATCTTTATTTATCAGAAGGGTTTGGAATTGGATTTTCCTACATCACCTTGACTCATGTGCAGCAGATAAAAGGGATGAAGTGGTGCAGAGAATCTCTGGCCATTCACTCCTCAGTCATGGCCAGGATGATTCTCCTGACAAACGAATCACTGAATTTGGAAAGCAGTAAATCCCTCTGGTTCTGAACTGCATCACACTATGCTGTGGGCGTTCTCAGCAGTAACCTGTGATTTGTAGAGAGCTTTAAATATGCTGTTACAGGTTTGAAATCTCCTATCTTGATACTTCCTTTGACAATGAAGGAGTAACCCATAAAAACATATGGGTAAAAAGGTGATTTAGTCACAAGAGGTGATAAATTTTCTGCACCATTATAATCAAATAGAGACGATATTAGTATGACAGAAATATCTCCCTAAATCTCTTTACAAAAATTAGTCTTGTGCTCTTTCAAACTGGCTGATGTAGTGTAAAAAAAGCAGAGTGCTTTCAAAATACTACGCTAGTGCATAACAGTTACCATCACAATCTGTTTGTATATGGCAGTGTTCTTCATGCTGTCATGAAATGAAGTATTTACCTTATAAAACAGCTGATGCAGAAAGGACATTTAAAGCAGCAGTCTGATGGTTTTGTTTTTTTTTTTTTAATAAATGCTTTCTTAATGGGGTACAATGAAATGTAACAGCTGGTGATTGTCAATGCCTTGATGCCAGCATGCTTTATGTGAAGCTGTTTCATGACCAAACGTTCTTTCCATCTCCCTGGATGTAGTTCAGATTTGCTCCACATACTGACAGACTGTCTGAAAGCACCTGTTCAGTTTAATCTTGCGCACATATCTGTAAATGCCAGGTTGAAATACTTGTTTGTCCTCCTTCATCTGTTGCTGTGCGGTTTCCCTCTGAGTACCTGCACTTCATCAGGGTCTATGGGAACAAGAAGGGGAGAGAAAGAGCACTTAATACTTTTTTCTAAAAACGTTTTTTGTGCCTCGATGAAGGTCAGTTCGAATATGTAGCATATTACTGGTATATTTTTCCTACTTACAAGTTTACCTCCTGTGTCTTGGAAGGGTATATGGAAGAGGAGAAAATGGTCTACTAACTTACAGGAAATGTCTCCTCCTCAGGATTTAAACCATATGAGAGCTCAGTTACTGGTACCTGGATCGCAGCTTGATTTGGGTCCTTGTGAATCTAAGAATCCCATACTGTTGGTGCAGCAGCCAGGGAAAATGGCTGGAGAAGATCGACCAGGATGGGGAAGTGGCTGGGATATCTATCTCCCAAAGGGCTGGGGCATGGCTTTCTGGATTCCTTTCGTAAGTGACTTTGCAACTTGCAAGTAAATATGAGAAATTACATAGTTTGCTTCAAAATTATTGATTTTGGAGAGTATACTTTGCATTGCATAACCAATAAACAAATCAGAATCCTGCTTTAAGAAAGGGTATATGAACTGGTTGATGACAGAGGCTTGGTAAAACAAACAATTGCTTTCCATATATTTTGTTTGGTGTAACTGTGCCCACATGGCAGTCTGAAACAGGAAATCAGAGTGGGGACTAAGGAGGGAAGGCTGGTGCTATAGCTGTTTAATTTTGTGTTTCTACAGGCATATGCCTCTAAAGAGAAATTGTTTGGTGCCTGCTGCTAATCTATTTCCAGCTCGGCTGTCTCCACCAATCTGTCAACAACTTGGTTTGTGAGAGAGCTTGAAACACAAAGTTTGAGTTATTCTTGAATATGCTCCTCTGATGCTGTTTGGAGCATCCTGCTTTGAATGTTTGGATGGAAGTTTTAATGTCTTTTTGAAGTTCAATTTATGCTTTTAAATGTGCAGAGGATCAATAGCAGTGATACCTATTGTACAGTTTAAAGAAATTGGGCAGTGGCTGTGTCTAAGTAATATGACATTCCTGGCAACATACAAGATCAGAACCTGTGAAATTCTCTTTGGTTTTGTTGATAGTTTTTCAGAATTAAATTTAAAGATCATGACTAACATTTTTGTTGAAATTGGCATCTAGAACTGTGAAAACTATACTTAAGTTTATTTTTTTAAGCTAAAGTGATAGACTTTCCACTTTCTAAGGCAGTAGCTTCTGGAGCATTAATGTTTTGTTTCAGTTGGGAACCTGGAATCAGTGCAAACGTTGCTTTTTTTGGTTTCGGTTTTCATAACAGATATACAGAGGTGTACGAGTTGGTGGCTTGCAAGAGGCTTTAAAGCATTCTGAGTATCAAAGAACACCTCATACTCCAAATGATTTCCCAGACTGCCAGGCAGGAATGCAGTTTGCCAAAGAACTGGAAACCAGTCTTCTTGAAAAATTCAAACGGTAATATTAACTTAAAAATTGATTTCAAGATGAAATAATAGTAACAAAAAAGAATGCTACTTAAAATACTCCTTAATTATATGTTGTTGTGTTCATTAAGACTTTATTGAGATCTTTCACTAGCATTTTAAATCCTAGTAGTATAAAAAAAGAAAAGAAACCTATATATATATGTATAACAAAAGCTCTGCTAAGCAGGGCATATAAATTAGCTAAAACCTCTTCCCAGAGATATGCTTAGTTATAAGGCTATAACAAGGCTGTGTAACAATAAAATAAACAAAGCTATTTCGGGCTCCCTTAGCAGCAAATGACAGAGGAGATAGGAGAAGGCAAAGGCAGAATATCAAAATATGTACAAAGTGCTAAACAATAAAGTGAATGAAGAGGTATATTTCAGTGTCCACTTCTTAAATACCAGGTGTTCTGAAGTTTGCCTTCATTTTCCTTTCCCCCCCTAACTATACTATGGTTCTATGGTTTTCACTGCAATAAATATGGAACTCTTAATCTCAAGTATGGGGTAGCTGGAAGTGTCCTCTGCACCAGATGGTGTTGGTTCTCCTTCCAATTAGGAGGGGAAGTAGAAGTTTAGAGGAAAAGGTGATGATGTCGTCCCAGTAGATAGAAATATCCAGCGTGGCTGAAAGGATATGGTGGTCAGAAATACAGCGGTGTTGTCTAGAAGTATAACGAAAATTCTTGTTGCATGAGATTACAGAGGAAAGCACAATTAATCTTCTGCTCTAAATACTTGGTTTTAAAAACACAAAACATCATTAGACCAACAGGATAAAGTAGACAGCCTTTTGAAGTGCTAGGGACTGAATAAGAGCCCAGGAAACAAATATTCTTACATATTTATCATTTAGGCGTCCACCTGCAAAAAGGCCAAATTATGTCAAGCTGGGTACTCTGTCTCCATTCGTTATTCCTTGGGGGCAGCTGACAAAGAACTGGGAAGAAAGAATGAAAGCATCAGGAGAATTTGTGCATCCTGCTTCTCCACACCCTGAGCACTGTGCAATTAAGGGGCAGAGTTTTTATGACCCCAAATCAGAAAACATGAAAGAAGCTTCCCCTGAGACTGGTGAAGTAGAGGACACCATGGAAATAACAAGCTCTGAAGGTGCCTTGAAGACAGAGGATGTTACAGGCACCCAAGATGTCGGTGAGAGAGATGAAACTATGACAAGGAGTGATTTTATTGTTCTCAGGTATGTCAAAATGATGCACACAGGTGAGGAGGTATTATTTTATGGGGAATTACCAAACTGGGGAAAAGATGAACTCAGCCTTGATTATTAAGATGAGAGAATTATTTGATCCAAATACAGTGAGGAGATTAAATAGTTTCATTGTGGATCAGAATTTGCAGTTGAGTAGAAGTCCTTTTCTGGCTTTTCCCCAGCAAACTTGGTGACTTGATGAAGTAAATTTCTTAAATTATCTTAAATTTAACACTTGAGTTTAATGTGTTCTTGGAGTTGGCATATTCTGTCTTTCTTCCTGGGGGATGGAGCTTTCAGAAGCTCATGTTTATGATTTTAAAACTTTGCTAAATCAGCAAGTGTAAATCAGCTTGCATTCGCTTTTTTAATACATCATCACAGGTGGTTTTTGCGCTACTTCGTAAGGTCTGTAAAGAAAACAGAATCTCCTGCATTCCAATGCAACGCATGAGGGCAGCAACAGTGTTTGGAAAGTGCCTGAATGCAAGTCTTTCCTTTTTGTTTAGTTATCAGGGGAAGAAAACATTTGTAGTTCTGGACTGCATTAATGCCACTAAAGGTTTTAGAGTATTTGTGATTTAACAAGTTTTGCAGGTTTTCACAAGTAATGTGTCCTTCTGAAGAAATACCTTCACACAGGAATTCCACTTACCTGTGGTTTTATTTGCTAAGAGGGATACAAATACTAACTCGGAAAGTTACAGGAAGCCCCATGGCTTTTTCTAATCATGCTCTTGCAAATATGTGGGGCACTGTGTTTCTGTTGTACTACTTGTTAATAACTATCCTTGATGTTCTTAAAAATTTGTAATAGGAGTGAAAAAGTACTAATGCAGTTATCAGCCTGGTGCTATCCCACTGTTGGAAAAGATCGGCGAATCCGCCTTGTGTCTCGACTGGGACAGAAGGAAATGACTGAAGATGTCTTTTTGCCAATCTTGATGAGCTATCCAAGGGCTCTCGTGTGGGTCAACTTGTCTCTCTTGAGAAAAGGGAACCCTGAATTGCATGCCATGATTTGCATCCCAACAGAAGACGACTTGCTGCATCTAAGCAAAGACAAACTCTTCTGTGGTCCTCAAGAACCCAAACATCGTGATATATTCAAGCACAAGGTACAGAAATTAAAAGAGGAGAAGAAGAAAAAAAAGGATAATGTAAAGGCTCTAGAAGGTGACCCTCCAAGTGTTCCAGAAGACGAAACAGCTGAGAGGCATGAAGACCTCGTTCTTGGTCTTTGGTCAGATGCTCTCCCAGATGTTACTTCCCACTGCTCCAGAACTCTCTTGGGATATGTTACTCGAGGGGATTTTTCATTGGCTGCAGGCTGCGGAGAAGCCCTGGGTTTTGTTAGTGTGACAGGATTAGTTTATATGTTGCACAACCAGCCAGCAGATAAAAAAGGGCTCGTTTTGTTAAGAACTCCAGCATCTTTACAGTACAGATTTGCAAGACTTACTATTGAGGTTTAATTATCATTGCAATGCAGTAGATTGCCAAAAGTACCAAAGAACGTCTGTTTTGTCTTTTGTGGCCTTTCTGATGTGTCGCAAACTTGTGGTGATTCTGAGCCCAAACAATGTCTTGAGGATTACGAAATAATTAAAATCTTTGTAACATTGTTAATGAAAAAAATTAATGCATAAACAGACTTAGTATTACTTTGATGTCTGCATTGCTAAGGATTTTTAACAGTAACAAATCCATTATCATGATCTTCTTTAATGTGTATTGTTCGTTTTTCATCTCAGAACAGCAGATACTATAACAATACACAGAAGATCATTCTTCGCCTTTTAGAAATCTTCTGTTCAGGTGGATAGGAACTTTCCAGTGCGCTTTCACATATAACTGCATGCAATCTGGACTAGGGTGTATAGCCAGTGGCTTTTCCCAGTTCCTTGTGTCTGAGTATGTGTGGCTTTAGTGGAACAGAGCTGCATAGCACAGAAAGCTGAAGGGTACTTACTGTGGTGGAAAAGCTGTATGCTTAAATAAAATGCAAATTAAATATAGCCCAGCTATATAATCTTGAATTACAGCAACTGGCACTCTTAAATAGGAAAGTGTATCAGTCTCTCTAGTCTGAGAGAAAAACCTGTTCTTGAAAGTTAATGAGCTTTTCACATGCAAATTGCTGGTGATGGGTCAGCATACATTTTCTCATAATAAAAGGGAGATATTTTGGTTTTGGTTGGAAAAAACTGTATTTTTTTTGTATGGAATGTGCTAGGATTGAAGGCTTCTTAATGTTACCGTATGGTTTATGAATGTTGTTTGAACAGTCAGAAAACTTGTATGCTGGAGGGGTGAGGGAAGGAAGATGTTTGATTTGACTGTGATGGTGTGGGTTGGTTTGATTTGGTTTGGTGTTTTGTTGGGTTTTTTTAAGGATAGCCTGAAACTTCCAGCCGTTCTTGAGTTGTGCAGCTTGAAAACAATTTTACAGTAATACCCTGTAGTTTAGTAGCAGCATGATACAAATGTATGCCAGTTGGTAAAATTACCCTGAAATGATCATGTACCAATAAAAATGTAATTATTCCTGATTGAGGAGTCTACTGACTAGGCTTGACTTTTTAAGAAATTAAGCATGAATCAGTTAACAGCTTTGTCTAAGTATCGGTCTACAAATTAATTCCCTCATTCACAGTTTTCTTTGAAAAAGGTCTAGGTGAATAGACTGATGTTGGCTGGAGTTATTTGGTGAAGGAAGGGTTTAGAGTTCCCTGCCCGCAATTAAAATTTAGGGCCATTGTTGGATTAAATATGGTACACACATGGGGAAGGGGGGAGAACCTCTCTGATCACAAGGGAAGTATCGAAGTGGGGATGGATTTATTTTTTTAGTCTCCAGAAGACCGATTTAAGAATGTGCACTGGTGGGACAGAAAGATGCAGCCTCCAGCGCAGCTTGGACTGCAGCTCCATGAGAAATCGTGCTGAATGGCTCCAGCGTCGTTCACCTTCGGTGCACCTGATAAAGCAATCGTCCCAGAAAGGTCCTGAGAGGTGTCTGCGCGGATGCCGGCAGATGGCCCCAGAGGAAAAAACTTGGTGCTGCACAGGGCTGGGATTCACACGCTCAGCGCCATGTGACTGCTGCAGCCTGTAGGTATGTGAGAATAAGGAGCCCCTTAAACATTACAGCCTGGCTGCTCTGATCAAGTTCTCTCATGGTAATAATTCTGGGTTTAATGAACCTTTTGAATTGTGAGCCCAATTGAAATATTTCTCAGAACTGAGTTTCCATAGCTGTGTTTCATGGGAAGATAGAAGGGGAGGTGATGTTTATGTGGCTTCCTCCCCCTTCGCCTCCCTCATCATTTTGGTAGATACATATTTTCTTGCCTCGCTAGACCTGGCTCGTATGTGGGAAAGAAAGAGAAGCCCCCCACCCAAGCTATCAAGTTTTTCTTTTCTGCTTGTAGATCTTTTGTTCACTGAATCTTTCCCAAGTTTTAGATTGTTTTTAAAAAACATCTGGAGCCTTTTTTCTTTTCCTCCTGTTGGTAATTTCTGCCAGGTTTTCATTTTGACACTTCCTGTTACTTTTCTTTGATTTCCATTCTCTATTTCTGATTTATGATGCTTGTCTCTGGTGAGCCAATGAACAGAAACTGGAATCTAAGTGCATCCTGTTCTGTATATCTTGTAATATTGTTACACAGTTGTTTTCCTTTAAGGCAATGATTTATGCCTGAAGACTTCACTCTCCTTGTAAAATGCATTGCACGCCTGATAAGCTAAAAATGCTCAAAGCTCTCAGCCAGAGTTTGTCAGAAAAATACTGTGACTTTATGTAGCTGCAAGGAAATTTTTATCTGTGTGATTTCCAGATTCTGAGCATCTCGAGGGTGACTTAATCATAAAAACAGTGTCAACACCAGATAATCAAACTATGGATAATTAAACCTGTTATCTGTGCATCTGCTGGACAGAATGTCTCTCTTCATGTTGAACCAGGTGACTATAGCACACGTCTGTTCTTGTCCTGTATCTTACTGCAGTTACTGCGTTGGTTAACTGCCCCACAGCATCTGGGTCCATTCCTGTAGGCTGATACATGAGCATTTTTGGAATGCAGGAAGCTCTTGCCCAGTGAAAGAAGCTCTCATGAGCTTTCTGGCTCATATGCTGTTCTCCAGATAACTTTCTCAAAATGGATGCCAGCATGAACCCATAGCTCTTGTTCCTTGCTTGGCAAGAGCTTTTGGATCCTGAAAGGAAGCACAGAAGGCAATTCTGGCACTATCTGTAGCGCTGTGAGGTTCTTGAATGCTAATGCACTTCTGCAGCTCTTCCTGCGGCTCCCTCAAGCCAGCTGAATAAGTGCTGTACTTGAGATTCACCTGGTGAAGAATCTCTTCCCATCTTCGACCATTATTTACATGGTAGTTGCCTGCTACGTTAAGACAGACGCAGCGACTAAATGACCTGACAAGCTGAGGGGCTTATGGCTCTGAGGTAGGCATTCTTTACTATTGCAAATCCAGAAAATGAGGTTGCAGAAAAGGATGGTGATTACCCTGTGGAATGAGGTGAGGCGGGACTGTGGCCAGATTGTTGTGTGTTCATTAAAGGCATTCAGGGCAATCAGTTTGTTTAGCAGCCTGTAAGTAATGGAAGAAGTTACCTGGCAGAAAGGCAGCTGGGGTTGTTGAAACAAATCTGGGAAAAGAATTGGCAGGGTGACAGACTGCTCGATGGAGGTGGAAGCCTTGGGGGATCATGGCACATGTAGACAGAGAGTTGTCAAATGCAGCATGACAGTTTTCTTTCAATACTCTAAATCTGGAAGAGCCAAATATGTCAAACCTGATCTATTCACATGTCCATGTGAGGTAGGTAGTAGGAACAGAGCTGAGGGGAGTAGGCTACCAAAAGCAGGTTTCTGAAGCACTAAGACTGAGAAAAGCAATAGCATTGTTTTATTTTCCAAAAATACAACATGCAGAAAACCCCCACCCAAAGACCCAAAGTCAAAGGATTCCAAATGCTTTTCCCAGAGGCTGACAATCTAAATAGCACCCACAGTTTACCTCTTGCAAATTCAACTCAGCTGTACTAAAATTCTTTGTGAGCACAGGTCTCATCAGATCCTTGCAAGAGTAAGTAAACTTGTACTGAGCAATGAGAACTCTGGGCAAGGACAGAGGAGATGGGCTGAAACCATTTTGAGGCAGCTTTGAAAGTCAGAGCCTGCTTGACCCTGGACAAAATAAAGTTAATGAGTTCAAGGTAGTTTGCAAAGTAGGTGAGGTGACAAAAGAACAGAGCAGACAAAACACAGCTTCCATTTACTGCATTAGGTCTCTTAAAGAAGTACATATTCTGCTGTAGTAGGAAAAATGCCTACATGGAATGATTTTTTTTAGACACTCCAAGATGTGCATAACGTGTACCAGCATCAGCTTAGTTGACACATTTCAGCTGTCTTTTCATCACGGGCTTACAGCAGTGCAGCTGATCTGAGAGCCTTGCACAGCTAAGCCCAATTCTTAAGAAACAGAAATCAAAGAGACGTCCAGGACACAGCAAGAGCAAAGCAGAGAATGGAAAAGCAGTCTGAAGGAAGATTAGAGGCTCAAATTTCATGATCCAGATATGTGAGGATTTGCTGCAATTTCTAGAAAGGAGGGTACAATTCAATATTTGATTTGATCTCAAGAAGATCAAATAAATTGCCAGGATGAGGAAGGCTGTTCATTTCAGCTCAGCTTTTCTTTCAGCATCCTGTTTCTCATCCCAGAAAAAGTTTTACTTTAAAAAGAATACAGTGTTTGTGATGGATGGGAGAGCTCTCGTGTGTAAGCTGTGTAAGCCTGTGCACCCATCAGGGCTCACTGTCATGGATCCCTTCTCCTAATTTCCGGTTATCTTTTTTCACATCAGGAAGTACTGACCCAACTTGGATAGGCAAAACTTGAGATATTTAGGGCTTTATAACTCAAAAAATGAGTTTAAATGCTATCTCAGAAATAAATCACCTCCTCCTCCCCACTCGAGGCACCCCAGTTGTTTCAACTGTGGCTCTAGTGACAAATTTCATGTGTCTACAGTTGTAATTGATTACAAATACCACACATATACTGCTGAAAAATCTTACCCAGGTTGTACCAGCTGTCACCCAGGGCAGCCTCGCCCCCAGGTGAAACCAGTCACTCAGAATGTATTGTGTTGACTGAGAAGGAGGGACTGTGCTCATCACAGCCTGTTACTTTTTCTTTGCACTCCAGAAAATCCAGAGTACGTGCACAGAGGAACGACTCGTAAATCTGCAATTAGAAATATGCTCTCCACATTGGCAGCTGCTGAGCACAGTGAGTTTTAATTTCTGATGTGTAAGATGCATGTGGAAATGGTTTTGATAGAGGCTGGCAGGGATTAAAGGGTTAACGACAGATAATTCATTTTCCTGTAAGACATTTTGTCTTACAGGAATCAATTGCATCCAGGTTTTCTGAATATTTTTACAATGCAATAATTCTTGTAAATTAGTTGGCAAATATATCAAGGGGGTTCCAAATGAAGTCACAAACCATCTGAAATTGGCTAAGAACTGTAACCAGATTTTTTTTTTTTTCAAAGAGAAGCAGATGAAAAATAAATATCAGCACATCAATAAAATAGTAGTCCAGGGAAAGTCTTAAAAGAGAATTAATTGTAGTTTCCATTAGTCCTTTCAAGACTTTCACTGAGCTACTGTATTTTGGGCATTAATGTTTTGCTAGCATTAGGGTAAATTATTTTTTAACAACTTAGCTGTAGTCTAAGTTCCATTACTGTCTTTAAGAACTTTTATGCCTGTAGGTAGCGCAATTTCTAACATGGCAACCCCAAAACTCCAGGTTTCTGTAGGCCCCTAAAGTGTTCCCAAACGTGGTGCTGGGACTGAGGAGGTTTACACGGCAGTGCCCAACCTAGGTGCACATGTCCAGGAGCCCTCCGCTGAGACAGCACTGGGGTGTGAGGAAACATCTTCTCTAGGAATTGCTCCTGGAGCAAGGGAGAGCACCTTCTCTCAAAAGCAGTGGAAGCCCACCATTCCTGTGCCGACGGCAAAGCTCTGGAGTCCTTTAATGTTGGTAATGTTGTAGCCTTGGGATTATCTTCTGTAGCATATACACTATTGCATATTTGCTTTAAGGTATACGTTAAAACACATCTAATGAAGAGTTAGATATGAGTCCACCGCATTAGCATGTGTCTCAAGTAGTAAATTTCTTTCAGTAGTTAAAATGCTTGGACTTTAAGAGCTAGGTGTTTAGATTCTAAGAGCTAAGTATTTCAAACCCTGTGGGGAGTTTGGGTATGCAGCCACTGAGCTCTGGTTCTCATTAAGGACCTTTCTGCGAGGTCCTCTGCTGAGTTCCCCCCATGAGTTTGTACTCGGTGACATCACCGTTTGGTGTGGAACAGTTTACTTGTTTTAAACTTTCCTGTTGAAGTGTAGTAGAGACAACCATGCTGATGCTGTGTCTGTGTTTTAAATTCCATGTTGGTTCTACTCTGAGTAAATCTTGGTCTTCATTTTGAAATGCTGCGTACTTTTTATTCAGATTTCCTTCTGTAGAAGACCATCAAAAACTGAAAGACTGCTGTCCCACAGTATAAGATGGGATGCTGTTAGTCTGGCCAAGCAGCTATCAAAAATAAGCAGGAAATACAACATAAATTTAGTTTTGTCCAAATGTTTTCTACAGACAAGATCCCAGGCTATTAGGTTAACTCCAGGGTCTCTAAAGACAGTAACTTGAACTAGAAGTCCCAGGACGGTAGCCAGATTTCATGTGGTCTTCAGGGATGGGAACAAAAAACCTTACCAAAAAAAATAACTTCCCCTTCACCACTGAAAACAGTGAACTCCACATGTCAGCTACATTTCAGAGTTTATTAAGGACTAAAAGAGGTGACCTCTTCTATCTGCAAGGTCATTAAATTGATGACCATTCAAAATTGATTCTTATCCAGATCTGTTTGTAAAATTGATTTGCGTACTTTCAAGAATATAAATTAGTCTGTGGGGACCTGGACTTGGAGGAAAATATATAAGTTGGAGTATCTGTTTCCTCCTTTTCAGTCCTCAAAATGTTAAGGCCGCTGAGTATGTAAAAATACAAAAAGCTTCAGGCAACCTACTGTCCAAAGCTTGAGTCTCCTTCTCAAATAGGAGCTAAACAGGGATTCTGACCTCACAGATAGGATATACTTTGAATCCCATAACATGAAATTACAGAAAACCCTTACTTTGATTGCTATCGTTAAAAATTCTTTCCTTTAAGATATCACCTATCTTCTTTCACAGACTGCTGTAGGTACCCTACAATTAACTGGACATTTTTGTGTATGTACTTCCATTTTTTGTCACGGTAAAGTTTTTTCAAGTGGAAAATATAAGGGGTAAGAATGAAAAGCAATTTTCTCTGAGCCTTTAGACATCCAGGTATTTTTTCCCCAAATAGGAAGCAATATATCATACAGAAAACTCTGTAAGGAGTATGGTTTTCTAATAAATTAAAATTTAATTTAAATAAAAAATACAGATATCTTTATTAAGTTTTCTGTTTTCACTTCCAAGCTGTGAACTACTCTTAGATAAACTTGCAGGGCACTTCTCTTCCC
>JAOEHX010056623.1:0-12638 GCA_025448015.1 Bolborhynchus lineola
TACAGTCCCTAATGAAGAGTCCCTCCCCAGCATCCCTATAGGCCCCCTTCAGATACTGGAAGGCTGCTCTGAGGTCTTCATGCAGCCTTCTCTTCAGGCTGAACAGCCCCAACTTTCTCATCCTATCTTCATAATGGTCTTATTTTGTAATTTTGCATTTGCACTTATTAAAATATAAAAATATATTACAGCTACTAAAGATGCTGCTTACGATGGTCTGAGTAGTGAGCACTTATAGTTGTTATTCCTGATGGTCCCAGATGTGAGAGGTGTTGTGTCATTGAATAGCAGGTCCACTTTGTGACCCAGCTCAAGTTGATCTTAATGCTACAAGAGAACTACTGAAGGCATCTTTTTTTCCTTTTTTCCTTACTTCAAACCTGTCTCATTTTTGCCTGCCACTCTTGTGCATTTAAGTTTCAACATATGACTCAGTGGCATACAGCCAATCTGTGCTTGTCAAGGTCTGTCATCACATATCACAAAAGAGCATGCATACACAGCTTTCCCTGAAGCAGGATTTTTCTTTTCTATCCCCAACATTCATTTTTCACCTTAATTAGGATCTCAATATTTATCTTTCTGCAGAAGAAATTCACACTAGGAAGACAGGAGAATAGAAGTTTATGCTTTGAAAGGCCAAGACATTAGGGTAAGAAAATACACTTACCTTTGTTTTCTGGTGATAGCTGACCAGTAGAATTGAGTACCCATACCTCTCCCTTTCATACGTCACATGTCCATTTTTAACAGAATTGAATCCTCAAGAGACAGGAACAGAAGTAACATCTTCTGAACAACCAAATTAATTACTCTTTGAGATGCCTGTTGCCTCTACCTATGTTCCTTTGACACAGGAAACAAGGTAAGGGAAAGAGGTAGGCTCAGAAGGCAACGGTCTCCTCAAATTCTTCAAGAAGGCCCCTAAAGAGAAGCAAAAAGTAAAAACACAAGATCTGAAAACAGCCATTAGATGTCAGACTTACAGGAATCCCACTTTTTATAGCTGAATTCACTGTAGACTACTCAAGGGTGAAATAGTAGTTAGTGATTTTGCCCATCAAAAAGTGTCCTACTCTTGGCTTCAAACTCTACAAACAAAACTTTACTGTGCATATAAGATAAAGCTCAGAAGTTTTACAATTTACCATTATTCAAAATCCAATTTTATTTTGTCATTTTAAGAAGAAAGCCATGGTCACTGTAAAAGTTTCGAAGCTTTCAGGTCTTTATATGAATATAACCATGGTTCATTTCATCAAGGATCAGAAAAAGTGATGTGATTTTTAGAAATGATTAAGCAACAGACTAAAATTCTAGGTGTTGGATGCTGTAAAGTCTATAGACTCAGCATCTAAAGATGCTGCATTTCCTAAGTGATTTGTTGTGAATTATTCATTATGCTAACTGCTTTGATAGGTCTTCCTTTTTCTAATTGCATTTCTGTGCCCTGTCTTACAAGGTGTTTTCATTTACCTCTCAATTCTACTGGTTGGTTGGTCCAGTAACAAGGACTGTCAATGGCTATGGTTAGTAATTATGCTTATCTGGGCAGACAATCCATCATGGTAGGTTTTGCATGTGGCAGCTGATAATTAATCATGGGGCCATGGTGCAGAAACTACACAGCAGAGCAGAAATTTTTCTTCTAAAGGCCAGTTCAGGGTTGGAGCATAAAGAATAATGATCCTATCTATAGCTGGTAGCTCTTGTCTACCAATCAATCTTCCTCTTTTGCCTTTTAAACTATTCTGCAGGGTTTGATGAAATCGTCCATGGAAGTGATAATAATAGCTTAGTGGGAAAAATGCACATTTAAAGATATAGCTTTGATACACTTGAGTGGTATTTCTTTTTTATGTTTCCATCTAGTACATAGTAAGAGGAGTTGGATACTTGGTAAATTAGAAACTGGATATATTAGTTTTGGCACTAGGTCAGAGGGGAGAAGCCTGTGCAAGGGTGGAAGTTCTTGTTGCTATACTCTCGGCAGACATAAAGTATACCCATAAGATCAATAGAAAGTGCCTGAAAGTAACATGAATATTTGATAACTCTTTGTCAGTATATCTGCAGATGACTGATGTTCCATCAAGGCATCTCCTCTCAAATTCATTGAAAAAGTTCTCCCTTCTAAGGATTTGGTGTCTTGGCTGTAAGTTATTGTATGAAAACTATTAGAAAGTATAAAATTCTTTGTGGTTTGTTCCCTGAACCTACCTAGTACTGGTTAAGGTGGTATGGTTCCCACAGATGTAATCCAATATTTCAGTCTCTCAGCCACACTGGATGTAGTCAGGGAGAGCAGATTGCAGTAATAGAGGTTTATGGAGATTCAAAAGAAGAAAGAAGGGAGCAATTTCTGTCACTTGACATTAGTATCTCACAGCTTCTTTATGAAAATGTTATTGGCTTCTTCTTGTTGATTTTTGCTTTACTGCTAAGTTTCATTTTACATGCAGGTTTTCTCAAACCTTGTGAGAATTACTCTTTTACTCCCTTCCACCCCCAGCACTGATTAGTGGTATCAGCTGATAGTTGTACCCTTCCTCATGGCATTTGAAGATAATGCTACAAGAATATCTGTCTCATCTATAACTGCCAGTCTTATAGCTACTCACCTTTATCCATTTAGTCCAGGATCCCACATGAGAGCTACTCACCTTTATACATTTAGTCCAGGATCCCACATGACAGCATTGCTGCTTCTCAAGGTGCAGGCACAGCACAGCACCTCACAAGCCATTGCTGAGCAATTGCTAAATTAGTGAACACTTCAGAAGGAAAACGTAGTAACAAATAAAGAAAAGCAGGTGACAAAGATAGCACTATTTCAATCTATGCTTGTTTCTACCTGAAAGAGTTTTGTCACAAAATACAGATTAGATAGGATTCCACTTCTTTTTCCTTCCTGATGAGCACTCTACCTGAAGCTAGCCTGGCAGAAAGCCAGTGCAAAAGATCAATCTTTGATTTATTTTTCTTTAAAGAAAAAACATTAAAAAACCTAGTCTGTAGAAAGCAGTGCTGTAGGAAATCGTTAAAATGAGTGTAGATTTTGCAGTGTTTTAAAAGTCAGTGTCTGACAGCAGTAGGATATTGAGTGAGATGGACCTTTAGTCTGACTCAGTGTGGCTGTCTTACCAATAAGAATCTGATCCATGCTCCTTTGAAAGCTCTATGGCTACTTGCGTTCTTTAGACCCAAGTTGTAGTGCATCCATTATATCCAGTGAACCTTAAACTAGACTCCAAACATATCCTAAAGTAGCCTTTCTTTCCAGCCCAGTGGGTTCAGCAGGTGTCTTCTGACTGCACCATGTATGGCCATACGTGGGTACTTAATTACACCATCCTTTTCTCCTTAAGTAAGAGGTGATTGTTTTGTCTACTGATATCAGCTGAACTTCTAATGTTCGGTCGCTGGTCACATTTCCAACACCGAGTACTTTTAAGTATACATGAGATAAGTGTCTGCCACAAAAATGAAGAAATCTTCCCTCAAAGTAGAGGGATGGACTAGCTACCTCTTAAGGACCCTTTTAGCTCTCTTTCTTTTTTTATTTTGATCTATATGTTACATTCAACCTATGCATATGTATTTTATTTATTGACACTAAATCTACTCTGCTTCACATGCTTCAGAAAACTTCTAAATGTGCACATTTTGTGTTACATAGTTCAGTGAATGCAAAGCACTGGGTTCATTGGTTTATTATTGGTTAACTCCTCTTTAATCTTCAGAGTTCACACAAGGTGCGTGGACCTTCCTATCTCTATTTGAGTGACTACCTTGTAATTCTGCTGAAGCTTTATTCATCCTATGTCTTTCCTGTTCCAGTGAAATCTTTCATAACCTCAACACATTATACCAGACCTTCATTTGCTTTCTGGGATGCTTCTTTACCTTGCAGTTACAACAGTTTTCAAGTATTTTCTCAGATTCTGGATACTTGAGATCCTTGTTTCTTATTTGATAAAATTCTGTAACACTGACCTATTCTATATTGTATAGTAATTATTTTTATGGACTAGGGCCTTTTCAGAAATATTATGGTCTGCTGATGAGAAAGTAGTGAAAATCCAGAGGGTTTTGGATGTTTTTTTTCCCTGGATTTTTGTGCAGCTGCTGCCTGATGTTGAACAAGTCACTTTCCTCCCTGTGTTTGTTTTGCAGTCTATTAAGTGGAGCAAGATCACTTTCATCTTTGACAGTTCTAAAAAATAAGAAATGTTCATGATTTTGCTGTTATTTAGGCATCCAAGGCAAAAATGGTAAAATTTTCCCCTTTTCCATTTAATTTAGTGTAGGAAAGACCCTAGCTAAAGATCAAGAGGATGCAAGATTAGAGAAGGGTGCCTGATTTGCCCTTTTACAAGAGAAGTAAGGATCTAAGATTCAGCCAGAGCTCAGTCAGATCAAAAACACTACTTGGTCGGCAAGAAGCTCTGCCTGTGAGACTATACAGGAGAAAATAGGGGACAGTGAAACCAGGGTTTGCTCTGAGAAGAGACACGCATCTGGACTTCATTGTAAGCTAGAACTTTTGATGTTGAAAACTAAAGTCATGCACATAGTTTCTAATTGTACAGAATGAGAGTTTGTACATGAACAGGTAGCTCTTTTCAGTAGTACGAGCTGAGGAAGGTTCTCTGCTGGTTTTTCCTCCTCTGTCCTAAACTTCACGGAGAGAATTCAATGAAGAAAAGAGGTTATCTTCTCTCTAAAGAATTTGTTCTTTCTTTAGCTTATCAGTTACACTTCACAATCTCTCAACAAACCAGCTTTCTTATAGTTTGTTTAGAACCACTACTGCCTAATCTCTTTCATGCCACCCTGTTTCCTGAACTGCTCACCTCCCCTCCCCATTGCTTTACCATGTTGTATGTGTTGACCAAGATCAACTCATCTGGGAATTAACACATTTTTTTGTCCTCTTTTCTATTAGTTAATTTACTGTATCTTAAGTATTAACCTCATCTCCTGAAATTATTTTTTGTATTTTACAACATAAATGCTTTCAGATTTGTGTTTCGTAACATTGCAACTTTCTCCTGCAACTGAGAAAGGCCTGATACTTACTAAACTATTGTCATAATTTTCATCATACTTCCTATACTTAATATCAAATAAGGCTTGGTCAGTGGTCTGGATTCACTTACTAGCAGCCTTTAAAAATAAAACAAAACAAAACAACAGAAAAATGTAAAACAAGAAAAAGAAAATAGGGGGCAAGGAAGAAACACATTATTTGTTTTATTGTTCTCTTCAATAGGAATTGGGTAGTCTCGTTAAATTTTTTCCATCCCTGCACATAAAAATGAGACAGATAAGTAACAAGTTAATACTGTCATATCTACTGACTTAATCTTTTTAAAAGCCATGAAAAATAATATTAAATTAAATTGGAATGGGTTGCCCAAGGACCTTGAGAATGCTCCATCCCTGGTGGTGTCCAAGGCCAGGTTGGACAGAGCCTTGGGTGGCACAGTTTAGTGTGAAGTGTTCCTCTGCATGGCAGGGGGTTGGAACTAAATGATCTTAAAGTCCTTTCCAACCCTAACTATTCTATGATTCTATGATTCTAAATGCATTATAAAAATTAAAATGCAGAAGTAAAAAGATCACTGAAGAGTATTCAATAACAAGCAGTTACTCTTTAAGGATAGGTATAAAAGTTGAAAGAGCAAGATGCATTTTGATTAAGGCAAAAATACCTGTAGAAAGGAGGGACTGCAAAGCTGAAATAGGCTGCAAAAATATTGTGTAAAACATTGAGGTCTTACATGACTTGCACCTAGTGTATATTCTTTTGTTTTGTATTTTTCATTCCTCTACCTATTGCACTCATCCGCCTTTCCATCCAGTCAGTCTCTCCATTGCATCTCTCCACAAAACTACATCTTTTAAGAACCTCTCTTTTTCACTTATCTCTGCTTCACTTTGGCTTGTTTCTTCATGTAGGTCATTAAGATCGCTGTAAGACAAATAATAGTAGTGACTCTCAAATACTTTTAAAAAAAATCCTATTTCTCTTGCTGTTTTAAAAGTAGCAAAACTTGTCAAATGGTACAGGTGTTGGAGATTGTCTGGTTTATGTCTGTAAGAGTTTTACATATTGCTAAAATTTTGTTTTAATTTCTGTGTGTGCCATTTGCTTGCTCTAAACCTACCAATAGGCAATGCTGCCAGCTCTGAAGGCTAAGATTTTTTCATCCTGTTCATGATTAATACTCCATAGAAATTACTTTGTAGTTTCTTCCATTGTAGCATTGAAGCCCTTTGTCACTGTGTTTCCTTGCTTCTTAGACAAAAACGTTGAAAGAAGGGGGTAAAAATGCTACTCATGATGATTGTTTCCTCACCCTTCATCTGGTCAGACTGTAAGTTTACTATCATGCAATTCAGTACTTAAGCAGACAACAAGAGGTCTGTCACAGGCAGCAGTGAGGCAACGGGTTTTAGAATGCATCAGACCAACCCACATAAAGATACCCCAATTGAAGTTGGTACACTGTAAACTGTCAAATAAGGTGGAATGAAATGTCAAGGTTAAAAATGTATGAATCAGCATAGCAGTTATTAAACTATAATAATAACAACAGCCTCAAAATGCTTCAAAACTACCAAACAGCTCTTTTGGGAGCACTGTTAGAATGATATTGTAAAGACCCAAAAAGGTTGTGTAGCCTTCCGTATTGCAAGAGTGAAAAATCTGTATTGTGGCACTAAGGATAAAGATTAGAGGAACAGATTGTATTAGTAATCCTTATAATATCAGACAAAATATTTATTTTTTTACCAGTATATGTCCTATTTGAGACACGACCTCAAATCTTAATATTTCCCTAGGCCACTGAAGCGCTGACAACCACTGCGCTAAAATTATTAGAATAAGTTATGCACAGATGAGAGGTCATATAAAATAATACATAATAACAAAATTTTTAGCTGCTCTTCTAAGAGCATTATCCATGCCAAAATAGTTGTTCTTGGGGTGTAGAGGAAAGATCTAATACTCACTGCATCCTCCTGCTTAGTATTTCTCACTGATTATGTACATAATGTCAGTTTTTAAGGGTATGCTCTATCATTTACCTGTGTGTCTTTTTTCCACTGTAAATGTTGTAAATCTGTGCTATCCTACCTGTGATCTACTTAACTATCGCAATTCTATTTACACTATGTGTTTTATTAAGAGAAGTTTCCATAATACTTCCAGTGGCTGAGAGATGTAATGCTGGGTTTATAGATGCATAAAACAAGGATAGGGTAATAAGTGAGAGGGGCCTTGGAGCTAGACATTTTTCAGAGGGGTAGAAGGGGACTAGCAAGCATATGAAGCAATGAGGTGTGAAAAAATTGAGTTATATGTGCCCAGTGAGAGAAGCAATTTTGTTGACATCTAGTTTCCAAGGTGAGGTCCCTGCATTGTGTAGCCTTTTAAGGGTGGTTTCCAAGCTTCAGTAACAGTTTTAGTTGTTGGAGAGGTCTAAAGGGGAACAAACAGAATGCTCTTGGGTCAGATCAAAAGAAAACTGATTTGAACAGATCAGCTTCTGGGACCACTGCAGAACTACAGCATTAAATACCATGTGTTCCTGAGAACTGCAATGCAGAAATTGAAAAAATAGGAATATTCGTCATGTTTAGGGTTGGGAAAAGGGGCAGCATATTAATTGAAGCAAGAAAGTGGTGATAAATAACTTTTGCAGACAGAGACTCCCCATGGACAGACACACCTGAAAACTGAACCTACTACTGCTTTTCTTCCTTATCCTAGGAAGTTTCTGGAACTTAAACCTGAAACTTGGTGTGGGGCACAGCTTGAAAGTTAGTTAAGAGTTAGATTCTGATCATCAACTCCTAAGAATTTAGGAAGAGTAAGATAGAGATCAAAGGTTAGAAAGGGCCATTTGACCTGCTGCCTTCCTTCTATGTTTCTTCCAAGTAGAATAGACTGCAAATCTTTTCTGATGATTTTTAAAATAGTGTAGCACAGTCCAACTAGAGAGAAATTGAGGGGATTTTAGTTTTCATTTGTTTTTCATAAAGGAAGGTTGGGCAACAACTATTTTAGCAGCAGACCTGGAAAGAGCATGTTATTCCCAGCTTAAGGAAAATTAAGTGCTTCAGGAACTTCTGATGTTTACCACACCTTGCATTGCTACATCCCAACATGGGGATGTTTCTGACAGTGGTATTCACTTTTATGCCATATATGTTTCATGCTTATCAAACTTTTACAGAAATTTGACCTATCTTTGGACATTGCTCTGCTGACAGTAGAAGTATGTTCATTATCTACCAGATGTGTGCTAGTTTCTTAGCAGGACAATATAGAAGAGCCATGGTTGCATGTGACACCCCCAGCTGGAGAAGTCAGGGAAAGGTTTGTTTGGCTTTGTGTATGCTCTGTAAAAACGTGGTTGAAATAGAAAGAGGTAGTTTCTACTTAGGCAGAAAATACTATTCTAAAAGACGACAATCAAAAGAAAAGTACAGTGCCAAATAAAGTTTCAGGTGTAGCTCTGGTGTGATCACTGCTAAAAATCTATAAAAGAAAGCAAACAAATTTAGAAAAAGAAAAAGGGGCAAACGATAGGAAAACTAATATTTCATGAAATTTCTTAAGAAATCCTACAAAACTGGGGGGAGACATCAGATACCACCTTGCTCCATAGTCTTTTCAGATAGTTGTAGAAAGTGATAAGGTCCCTCCTGAGCCTCCTTTTCTCCAGGCTAAACAGTTCCAGTTCCCTCAGCTGTTCCTCTAAGACTTGTTCTCCAGACCCTTCACCACCTTTGTTGCCCTTCTCTGGACACGCTCCAGCACCTCAGTATCTTTTTTGTAGTGAGCCAGGAGCTGAACACAGTACTAGGTACAGCCTCACCAGTGCTGAGTACAGGCACTTCCTTAGTCATAGAATCATAGAATAGTTAGGGTTGGAAAGGACCTTAAGATCATTTAGTTCCAACCCCCCTTCCATGAGCAGGGACACCTCCCATTAAACAATGCCACTCAAGGCTCTGTCCAACCCAGCCTTGAACACCGGCAGGGATGGAGCATTCACAACTTCCCTGGGCAAGCCACTGCAGTGCCTCACCACCCTTACAGTAAAGAACTTCTTCCTTACATCCAATCTAAACTTACTCTGTTGAAGTTTTAACCCATTACCCCTTTTCCTATCGCTATAGTCCCCAATGAAGAGTCCCTCCCCAGCATCCCTATAGGCCCCCTTCAGATACTGGAAGTCCTGATGGCCACACTATTTCTGATACAAACCAGGATGGTGTTTGCCTTCTTGGCTACGTGGGCACAAGCTGGCTCATATTCAGTGGCTGTTCACCAGCACCCCCAGGTCCTTCTCTGCTGGGCAGCTTTCCAACCACTCTTCCCCAAGCCTGTAGCATTGCATGTAGTTGTTGTGACCCAAGTGCAGGACCTGGCACTGAGCCTTGTTGAACCTCATAATGGGCCTCACTCAGCCCATCAATCCAAGCTGTCCAGAACCCTCTGTAGACCTTCTACATTTAAACAGGTCATCACTCCTGCCCAACTTGGTGTCATCTGCAAACCTACTGAGGGTGCACCAAATCCCCTCATCTAGATCACTGGTAAAGATATTAAACGGAACTAGCCCCAATACTGAGCCCTGAGGAATGCCACCTGTGGCCACCACAAACTGGATTTAACTCATTCTCCACCACTCTTTGGGCTTGCTCATGCAGAGAGTTTTTTACCCAGCAGAGTCAAACCATCCAGGCCATGAGCAGCCAGTTTCACCAAGAGAATACTGAGAGGAACAGTGTCAAGGGCTTTATTAGTGTCTGCACAGGGCAGAGAACTTCCACAGCTTCTCCCTCATCCACTAATCAGGTCATCTGGTAATAGAAAAGGTCAGATTAGTCAAGCAGGACCTGCCCTTCATAAGCCCTTGGTGACTGGGCCTAATCATCTTGAATGGCATGTGGTGGTACTCAAGACGATCTGCTCCATAGCCTTCCCTGGCACAAAGGTCAGACTGGCTTGTAGTTCCCTGTAAATCCAGCGGGGTTCCTTCTCTAGTCAGCTCACTAGCTGCATCAGGAAGTTGTCTTTCACACACTCCAGGAACCTCCTAGACAGTTTCCTCTCTGCTGTACTGTATTTCTAGCAATTATCTGATAAGTTGAAGTCCCCCATGAGACCAAGGACTAGCCATCATGAGACTCCTCCCAGCTGCTTATAGAATATTTTGTCTTTCTTTTCATCCTGGTTGTGTGGTCTACCAGAGGCTCCCACCATGATATATGTCTTGTTGGCCTTCTCCCCAGTTCTTAACACTGTCATTGCTATCACCCAGCTCTGGACAATGAAAACACTCTCTAACATGCAAGGTTAACCCACTACCTCTCCTTCCTTGCCCATCCCTTCTGAAAACTTAAAATAATTCTTAGCAGGTGTCTCCAGAAATGCCATCAATCTCCACTACTCAATATTATCGCAGCTTAGAGCTTTGTCCTTCCTTTTGGCTGCAGGAGAAAAGTACAGTAGATCCTTTTGATGGTTATTTTAGAAGTATCATCTCAGATAGCTTCATTATTTTTTTCTCAAGTAAAATGATTACTAGCCAAGATACTGAAAATAACTGGTTTGGATTGAATTAAACAATTAGCATGCCAACTTTTCACTCAGTTTTCACAGAATGAATTATAATGAATGGTTGTGCTTTGGACACCAGAGCACAGCATGCTTGAACTCTGTTCTGATAAATAGTATTGTGCATATATTTTTTTTCTGCAGCTTGTAAGACAGTATTAGACTGTTTGCCATTTTAAATAGTGTTTTTAGTGGCAATGTGTGTGTTGTGGCCCAGAAGTTAGTTTCATTAGCCTTAGTCCACAAGGTTTGTTCTAAACTGAAATTATGACATATATTTAAATATAGTAAATGTGTCCAAATGGCTTTATTTGAAGATTCTCAAGGACATCTATTAAGCCAGATAGGTGTACAGAGAGCACAGGCAAATGTCAGAGAAGAGTCTGAAATCAGCACTGCAGATGTTTTTCTTTGGGCTTTCCATCAACTCGAAGTAAACTTGATGGTTACTTGGGAAAGCATTTAGCTTGATACTGTACCATGCTGTAGGGGAATACACTAAAACTGGGCTTATGAGTCTATGGAAGGCATTGACAAGAAGCTTTCAAGACTACAAAACTATGGTGGGGAAGATCTGTGACGGGTGTACTTTGTGAAAAGACATACAGTTTTGTATGCATGCATGTAAGTCACACATGTAAAATATTTAAGTACACAGCCTCTGTGAAGGCACTAGAAGAAGGCACACAATGAAGGCACTAGACAGGAAAATTCCATAGATAATGTGATGTCAGCCATTAAATACTGGGATTCAATTGTCATGTTACAGATGCTTATTTTTCTTGGGACACTTTCAGTTGTAGTTTGCAAAGAAATGAATTGATATGTATGTAAACCAAAAGTAGTTTGACAAAGGTTCCAAAAGCTTGAGAACTGTAAGAATACTGTTATTACTGAAGCAGAATGAAGTGCAAGTATTTTCTGGACTTACGAACAGTATGTATCACATACCTACTTGCTGTGTCTTGCCAGCTTCTTACCACTATCAGGTGGGCTTACTGCTTTGTGTTTTAAGGAACAACCCAGATCAATCTAATTATGCATTATCACTCAGGCTTAGCTAAATATTTATAAAGAGAAAAGATGACCTGTGCACAGAGAAAAAAAGAAATCCTGTCATTTTTAATAGTTAAGACAGAGTAGAGCAATTTTGTGTTCATTTGCAAGTATTAATATGTCCTTCTGGAAATTGCTTAGTACAATTTTGTTGATAAAATATCATCAGTCTGAAGGAGAAAGCCTTTTAAATTCTGTATATAATAACTTTGATGGATAACTGAATTAATTATACTTTCCTGTGAAGAAAATGCTGGTAAAAAAAGACAAAGTTTGGGCATCTTTGTTAAATTCTTGACTCTAACAGCTCTCATGACTAATTTGGGCACATTTCTGGTTGTCTGCATATCATTCCCTTTCCTCATCTAAAAAAATCATCAGCTTTTCTAATCTCCAGCCATGCTGTCAGGAGTAATTTGCTAATGCCTATAAAAGCAAAACAGCCTAAAAATAAATAAATTTTGACCTGGATTTCCCTAATCTGATTTACAACACAGCTGCATAAATGCTTATGCCAGTGTAAAAGGAACAAGATCAAGTGGTGGGGTGAAAGGGTTGGCAAATTGCTTCTTTTGGAACTGCCAGCTTAAAATGTTCGTGAAATATCACCTTTAATGGTTCTTACAGCATCTGAATACACAAAGATTAATCTTAGCCTGTTTTAATCATGCATGACCAGTTCTTGCTAAAGAAGGAAAGCTCACCATGATTTCAAAACAAGCAAGGTTTTAACTCACCTGAAAGAACATAATTGCTGAAGCTGTTCCCCATCACAGCTATATAACTCAAGCTTAAAAATGCTTAATAGTATACAATCTCTACACAAGTACTAATCATTTTCCAGATTTAGACGCTTTCCTCCCTTCCTCCTCTCCTCTCCTCTCCTCTCCTCTCCTCTCCTCTCCTCTCCTCTCCTCTCCTCTCCTCTCCTCTCCTCTCC
>JAOEHX010056623.1:34569-53136 GCA_025448015.1 Bolborhynchus lineola
GGTGTGGGATGAGGGAGAATGAATATCTGTAGGCATTGAACTATTATGCTGGAGTGAGCTCCAAATCAAATCTCAGAATAAAAACCTTACATAGCAAAGAAAGTTTTGCGCAGTGTAATTTGTAGATAAATCAGCCTTTGAGCTTACAGGATGGACAAGTATCTACCATACCAATGCTTAAGTAACTGCATCATGATGGAGTTTCTAATGGGTAATATTTATTACCACTTCTATATCCGTTTATTATATGTATTGTATCAATGCCAAATTTTTTTATTTCACTTTTATCATTATTATTCTGACCCTTCTTTGTGAAACTGGTTTTCTAATGCAAAGGCATAATATGATAATGCAGGTTGTGCCCCAAATCATAAAATGGACTCCAAAGTTTTCTTCAGTGCATATCAGTAATTTGGGGAACCAATCTAAACTGCTGAACAGAGATTCATGTTCTAAGCTCATTAAGCTTAGACAAGTTCGGACCTGGAATGCTACTTTGTTTGCTTATTTTTTCCAGCAGAATGAAAAACGCAAAATGCGAATGCATATTGATATTTAGAATCATTCATGGGCCAAAGTTCAGAAATGATAACCACTGAAATTTTTCGTGATTAAAACTGTTTTCATTTTCTATAGTTGGTATGATCTTAGGTTCAGCATTCAAAGGCAGCCAGAGTAGGTACACAACTGATCAGATGGCAGTGTCCCAGGCATCCCTAGACTCATAGAGATACAAGTGCATGACTGGTTTCACTCTGATTTCAGTATCTGGACATGTAGCTACCAATCCTCAGGCTCTGGTTACCACTGGAAAGGGAGCTATCCAGATAGGGGCTGCAGATGACTGTCTTAGAATGGGGAAGAAGGTAGGATAGACCAGAACTCTGACTTTCAACAACCTGATATCACTGAACCACAAATGTTCACACAGCATGGTAATTACTGAATGAAGGCTAAATTGGTCAAAAGAGCCTACCTTTCTTGCAAGTCTGATAATGTCTAATGACCAAAAGTGATTTTGCCGTTTTAATCACCTTGTACTACATTAGGTACATCAAAGGGATTTTTGTCAGAGTTAAAGCTGTTGGATCAAATTGTTAATTTGTGTAGATATTGAGACAACTTTGCTCAAAGTACACTAACTTCTGGCTAAGAAACTGGAGTTTCTTCAGTGTGTGCATTCAATTTTAGTTTAACAGTAGGATGTGTTAAAGCAAAGATAAAGTGTATGGTCCTGCATTGTAAATATCAGAAGCTGTAAAAACATCCTTTCTGTGGCATATGAAATATAGGTATGTACCATTTTGTTCATCTTTGTCTCAAAACCTGCTGAATAGTTTTTGGTCACTACAACTTGGTCAAGTCAGAGAAAAAGAAAATATTTGTCGCTTTTCAACCTCTCTTTCCCTCTGGTTTTACCTCTGAATAAATACCAACAAAATGCACTTTAATAGTTGGCATCTTAACAATTTGCAAACAGTTCCAGAGAAACATTTTCACAATGTAAATCAGACTGATAATAATCAGCAGTTAGGTTGGAAGCTGATAATAAATCCTGAATGTCATGAGTCATGGAGTGGTAATTATCACCTATAATGAAGAGCATCTTCTAAGACCTTGATTAAAATGTACAGATTAACATTCTACGTTTGAGTAGATTCTTCAAGATCATGGATCAAGTCCTCTATTTTTTTTGCCAATGATGGACTGCTTCCATGTTCTTAGTATTAGTGGATTACTTTATGGAGTAACATTTGCAAACCTACTAGAAAAATTACAAAGCCTTTTCTGAATGTGCTAGAGTGTAACAATGATACTTCCCCACTGTCTTCATCATCTTGAAGCCATCATTTTGCAAGTTTAATTTTCCTTGTGATCTACTATCCTGTCAATCTGCGTTTGACTAGTCTCAGTATCCTTATCCATGTCAGCTGAACTAATAGAGGTGTTTTGGGCTTGTTTTGGTTTTTGTTTTGGGGGTTTAGGGTTTTTTTCTTTTTTTGGCCATTTGAAATAAGCTAAGCCTTGCTTTTTGCTAGTCCCATCAGCTTTGGGAACATATGTTCTAGCACATGTGTTTGTGTGGCTGTTCAAGCATGTACTTCTCACTTCAGTCTCACATCCCATTGCAAGGGTCTGCTTCATTCTCAGCACCACTAGCCATGGCAAGGCAGATGGCATATGGAAGGAACAGGAGATTTTTAGAAACTACTGATAACAAAAATGTTTTGTTCACAGAGGAAGATAATTGTAAAGCAGCAATAATTCATAATGTAATAATCCAATCAGTTAAATAATGATACTCAAAATTCTGATTTAATGTAATAATCCAATCGGTTAAATAATAATACTCAAAATTCTGGTTTTACTCGCAACTCTCCTCCTTATCTGAGTTATGGAACTTGGGTTAGTAATTACTTGTGCACTGCTTTTAAGTCATTGTACAGTGCTAAATATTGCTCCCAAACTATATCAATTCCATTTTTCACTTAGCTTTTACAAATGAATTTGCTGAAGAAAAAGAGCAGAAAGTGAGGTCAGACTTTTCTCATCTGTTAAGACTTTTTGTTATTAATTAGAGTTTTAAAAGTATCTAAATACTTTTCTCTCATTGTTATCAGTGCCCACTCAATGCTTAAAGGCCTTTAACATTCTGGCCATTACTTGCTGATTAGCTTATCTGACATGATGATTGCCTGTTAAAGGACTTCTCTGCTTAGTTTAGCCATATCATTTAATGGGAATTTACAAATGCAAGCAAGGAAGATTTCTAAAAGCACCTGACTACCATTAATTCCTCTTACTTCAGATAAAGAAGAAAAGTGATCTTCAGAGATTAAATAAATGGCATCCCATTCCCCAGTGCTCTGTAATACGGTGTTGAACTGTGAAAATTTTAGATTATGTAGAAAAATCTTCCTGCCTGGTGTGTGCAATTCATAGCTGTCTGAAGTTGTTAATGTGAGGAATTGTTGCTGAAGTGTGTATTCATTAGTTATCCTAGCAGGGATGAATTGTGCAAAGTAAAATGAACATGAATCTTTCAGCGAGGTCTTTTTGAAAACAGTCTTTGCATTTTGCCTTCAGCAAGAACGTTTATAGGATCTAGATTACACTTGGGGAAAAATTTTCAGTTCTGCCAAACTGTAGTTTAATTGCTACCGCAGGATGTATAGTTACGTTTTTCCCATAAGCATTGATCTGTGGTAACAGCAGTCACAGTTTTCCAACTCTATATTGTCCTGACAACAGTTCAGAATCAAGAACAGGTGTTAATATGGCAATTAAAGGGGAAAATGAAGCCAGTAGGTAGAAAGAAAGTCATTCAGATGACATGAAAAATGAGGAAATAGAGACTACAGTGATTTAGGAAAAAAAAAAAAAAAAAAGAGAAATTCAGCAAAGCCTGCATCCCTGTATTTTGGATGGGTCAAGTGCTGTGTTGTTTGAAATGGAGATGTACAAAGTAAAGAAAGCAAAGAAAGAGGTTGTTCTTTACGTATGATTTTCGTGACTGGTGACAGAAATATGTGAGACAAATGATACTGTGAATCAGATGACTACGGCAGTTTCTGCTTTGCTATATTAGCTGAAGTTTTCCATAATTCAGTGCGATGCAAGCATTTTTTAAACACACATATATTCACCTTGGGTTTGTTTTCAGAAAAAATCAGAACATCCATAAAAAGTCATTGGGTGTTTAAAAGTGCATGTGGGAGTATTATAAAATATTTAAGAAAAAAAGTCCTGCAGATTCTTTTTAGTTTGGGCACTTCTGCAAGTCTTACACAACATGAAATACATGATGTCATCCCAGTACAGAACAAGTAAAAAAGAGTGTTTCACGTTGCCAATAGTAACCATTCTCTATTTTCACTAAGGTAATCACCTTTTTCACTCAGAAATATGAAAAAAGGATTAACTTTAGCTTTTAATAATGAAAAATAACAAGTGATGTCTGTCTTTCCTAAAACAGTGTCCCCACAGTCTAATTTTATTCTTTAAACTCATGTAACTGTAGCTCTTATGGCAATAATGCAACTTTTGTGAAAATACCTGAATACACAATTGACTGACTTTATAAATCCTGTTCCATTTTTTTTGTGATATGTCCATTTTTTTCCAGGAAGAGAGCCTGAAGAAATGTGAATCCAAAGGAAAAATAAAATTGAATTAATCAGAAGCAGGCAATCGATTCAAAGCTACAGTTATTCTACACAGATGTGTTTAAAGCATAGGTGAAATTTTGGACAAACAAGCAAACTGGGCCTCATTGGGAAAAAAAAACCCAAAAGTTTCTGTAGTCTGACAATTTGGTGAAAACACCAAAATGCAGCAGAAATGCGTAGAAAAGCCCTGTCATAGAATATCATGGTCTTAAATTGACTCCTGTTGCTTAGCAAACTCTTGCTTGTGTTAACATCCAACTTTTAATTAATTAGTGAATTATTTCCTCAGTGAACATAATTTATTTTTCAAAGTGCTTTGTGTCCTGAAGGATTTGACTGGCTTTATGCATCTGTTTCCTCTGTAATACTGGTTTTCAAGTTACTTTTATGAGGACATTTTGGTGCGATTGTGTTTTTTTCCTGTTTCTATGGATGAATTCATGGCAGGTAGTTTTGGATAAGCTACCTAGTTCACTTCACAGGTGGATCCCATGGTATACCTTACATTCAGGGACTTCAGAAGGGCAACTTAGAATAAGGCCTCTCATGCATACATTTGTCATTATCAGTTCCAGCAGGTAACTTTGGTTCAGAAAACTTTTCATAAAACAAATAGCCCTAAGTTTGAACAGAGTTGTTCTCAGGTTTAGCCACATGAGATGGTAATTCATTCACTTTCATTGTCTAACCAGCCCCCAGAGTGAGACGAGCTTCATAGGGAGTGGAATTTCCCATCTGCTGTCACCTCCCATGCTCATGTGTATACATGCACACAGGTAGTGTTTTGTATTGTTATCTGAGGGCAATGTCTTAAAGACCTGGTGCTACCTTCTGCAATAATTAGGATAAACTGGCACACCAGAGTCAGAAATTTCCTTGCCTCCCCAGCAGCTCTTAAAACTCTTCTTGTTATGGACTCTTAAGCCCTTCACACACTCCAGAAATGAGCTCCAAGAAAAATGGAATGAGACAGGAACTAGTTGTAGTCACACCTTAGTGGCTTTGGTGAACAACAGCTCTTGGAGAGACTGTACCTTACTCAAATTTAGTGAAGCTCATGCCTATCTGAAAAGTCAAGGTGTTAGGAATTCTATCTCCTCTTCTTTTGTAGATGCCCAGTTTTTCTCTGAATAGATGATCCTGGTTTAAAACAAAGTACATTTTCATAAACTCACTAGATGTATAAAGCTATTGCTTATACTAGATGTATAAAGCTATTGCTTATTGTGTGTAAAGCTGCCTCAGCCTTATGGCAGATACTGAATCATTACACTAACAAGCCCTAAGTCTCAGGGTAAACTGTTGTCTGATGAAACAGATAGCTCTGGCGTTTGGAGGCTGCAAAGGGTCTTAAAAGTGAAAACATTATTGACATTGACGAATAGATGAAATACTGCCTTGCTGACTTTGTTGCTTTCAAAGTATTCTGCAGAGTTTTGCTAGAGTAGGTGCTAAAGAAAAACACACAGGAGGATTATTGAAAGAAGAGATTACGAAAAGTCACTTAAGACATGTTCAAAGGAAACTGAAGTATTTTTTATTTTCTCGTATTCAGTGAGATCCTTCCAAAGGCATCATGTAAGTGTACTGCGATGTGTACAATGTAGTTATGGAAACCAAAAAACACACCTTTTCATCCAAAAATTAGACTGTATTGTTAATTTATTGTTTTAATTACCTAATTAAAATGCCACAAATGGTTACTTTAGTGCTGTTAAAATTGTATTTACACTTATGCAAATTATCTAATTATTCCGTATTCTTATTATGACGCAAGTAAAATAGCTGTAAGATAACATCCTATTTTCTACCCTTTTCTTTGGTGTTATTCCCACCCTCCCTCTGCATTGTTCCATTGAGTTGAGTTCTTTGCCAGCAGGAATGTGAACTTGAGGGTGAGGTTTTCTTCTTCCCAGTGTTAGTTTCTTAGGGTTTTTTTAATCCTTCCCTGCAGATGCTATGATTTTCTTCTAGGGGCAGAGCTCTGCAACTACACAAGGCTAAACAAAATGCAACAGGGGAAAAAAATCAAATAATGCAACTAAAGCACAGAAACACCGGATAAGGAACAACCAATTTACCACCAGTAACTGTGGTGTTACAGTTACAGCAAGCTAGACAGTAATCATCAGATCTTTAAGCAAGTTGCAGATATGGTCTGTGTTTCTTACATACTTTTATAGATACAGCAAATCAAGATACAGTATAATAAGTACTATATCCTGTTGTGTTTATTTTTGAACAGTGGCCTATTGCTAGCACTTGGCAGTGCTAAACCAAGTAGTCCACAGAACTACAATATAAATGGGTGCATCAGTCCCTAATTCCCTTGAAAATTAAGTTTATACTTAATAAATGGAGCACGTTACCTTTGTACCAAGGGGAGTTTCCTGTTAAGAGAATCATCCTCAAGAGAACTTCCTCTGGGCAAAGTGAAGTGTGTATCAGTGAAAGAAACTGGGTAGTATGTTGTTTCTCTCTTCTGAACATCTCCAGCTGTTCATCTGAAAATCAGGTTCATTTGTATTTAATTTGTCTGTGAGCTTTAAGCGTTCTTCCTTTCACTCCAAGTTAAAAAGTGAACCAAAGTATGAGACATAGAGCTAAAATGAAGTCTCATCTTTACAGCAGAACTAAAAGCGCAACATTTACTTCAGTGGAATGATAGCCTGGTATGAATGGAAGTCATATTCATTTCAGAATATTGTAGTTACTTGTATTTTACTTTTTACTTATGTACTCTCTACTATTTTGATTTTTATAGTTTTCCTGTATTCAGTTTAGCCCACTGTAAATTTTATTCACTCTCCTGTTATTTTTCTGTTGCTCTCACTTCCTTTCAGCTGCTTCCAAGAAAATATGAACAGAAAGTTAACTGTAGAAAAGAATTCAGAGCTTTTGCTCTGAAGTAGCTTTGAAATTAAGCTGTGTTCCTTGACGTATAAGCTCTGCCAGTTTACTTTCCAGAGCCTGACAAGCATCTGCCGCTAATATTCACTGATACTAAATGAATCTACGAGTGCCTTAGAAAATTGAGTCAAGTTTTAATTATTTGGCAATTTTTTATTAACTTCTAAGAATAAAACCACTTAATGAGAACTGTTACAAAACTAGTATCTGGATCACTGATGTCGCTGTTTCTCTGCATTTGCTGTTTCCCACTGCTGAACCTATACCTGTTCTGTGTGATTTTTACCTTTTTTACTTGGGTGTAAGTGATTCCCAGACAAAAAGTGGAAATAACCAAACCTTGGAGAATAAGTTATTAAAAATTAAACAAAGCATGACAAAAATTGAGAAAAGTGATTTGCAAGATTTCCATGGGAAAAAACCCATCATATTTGCAAGTCAAACTACAGCTAAACTGCAAAACTACTTGTGTTTTTCCCAGGCAAATCCGTTGTTGGAGCTGCCATAGAGATTAGTGAGCCGACTACTGGAAAGGTATGGCTGTCAGGGTGATTTTGAGTAGGTGGAGGAGGTTATCTGTAACACAGTACAGCTCTTGATATGTGACTCACACAACAGAAAGTTTCCCCAGGGAGAATATTTACTGCTTTGATTCTGGCCACTTCCCCACCTCCCCCACCCCACCCCATCCCATCCNNNGCTGGTTTTCAGCCTAGAGTGCAGAGGACATACTGATTAAAAATAATAAATGTTTGCACCAAATGCCAATGACTTTCCCACTCCTTTTATTGCATCTTTTTTTTTAGAAGACTTTTTTCCTCAAGGTGAGAAACCTCGCAGCAGCACAAAACTTCAGGGGAAATGCAAGTGATACTATGTGTGAATCACAGCATTTCTTGTTCAACTGAAAGATGGTGAGGGGAAGATGCAGATAGCTCTGATCAAGAACAGTGGGGTTTCTTGGGTCAGCCAAAATATTGACAGTCTGTTGAATACTTTAAGTAAAAGTGCCTTAAAATGAAAATAAGACACTGTTTTGTTTTTTCTGTTTGTATATTTCTTAAATTCAGGCATTTCTGTTATGGATTTAAGTGCAGTTTTGGACCAAGTTATTTTTCGTATGTTAAGGAAATCTGAAATACAAAGGTTGTTTCCTCTATTAAATCTATAATCTGTAGTTTTATTACAGTTTTAGTAATAAAATATAAAATAATAAAGTAATAAAGATATAAATATAATAAAGTAAAAAAGATATAAAAATTGTGTTTAGAAGTACAGCATTTTATCCATCTTTACGGATAAAGCAGATACAAGTCTGCTTTTGAAATAGCTTTACACTTTCCAAGAACATTAAGACATGTTCATGGCAATAATTTATTTTTCACTTAATATCTGCTAATCCTTTAATCCTTTACTTTTGAAAGATTTTTTTAAAAATCACTAGGAGGAGACTCTGTTCATACATTAAAGGTCATATGGAACAAATTCTTGTGTTTGGATTTGGACTTGTGTGGCTACCCGTATGGAGATGGAATGAGCCTAACACTCATCTTTTCAAAGGATTTAGAACAGTTCATGCATCCTTATTCATTGTTTCCGGAGATGAACATGTTATGGTAAACTTTTTTAAGACAGGATATAAACCAGTATTTTTTATAAGTTGCATCCTCTGTCTTTTGACATTGCTAGGCAGACAGCAGTCTGGGGGAAGGAAGATGGTGGAGGAGTGTTCGAAATAGGCTGTATATAAGTGTATGGGTGTAGTCTGAGTCTAATCCCATTGTCGTCATATGAAAGCTGCTAGGAGCTTGGATCTACTAGTTAATATTCCATATTTATTTATTTGTTTGTTTATTTAAACTTTGGATCTTTGCTGCTCATTTAATATTCACTGTGTCCTTCTGTTTCTTAAATTCACATCCTTAATGAGGCAACCTGCCAGATTAAAGAGGACATGAAGAGCATTAGCGATACTGCAGAACAGTTGTGACAGCTGAGAGATAGGACAAGACAGGTTGATTCAATGTATAAAATAAAGGGAGAGAAAAGAATACAAAGAAAAGAAAGAATTTGATGTCTTCTAAAGTGTGATTTATGCAGCAGTTCATTTATTTGTTCTTTTTCTTGTTTTAAATAAAAAGTGAAAAGCCAATCATCTGTCTATAAACAAAACATGGTCTTATTGTCTGATTAGTAGCTCATACTGGTGTTAGGAGATGCCTAATTATGCATCAATGTTTCCCTCATTACATAGAGGAACATCATCATCACAGATTAGTCTATGAGCAGAGAATGGTTTCCTTTTTGATAATTAGTTCTCATGCTTCAAAGTATGTAACCCAAACAACAGTCTCGTTCTTTCACTGTAAGATTTCTGTGCACCTAATTTTGAAAGCAAACTGTTGCAAATAATGAAAGGGGAAAAGAAAAAAGACACCTGACCTAATCTCAGAAACATGACTCAAACAGATTTCTTTTCTTTGCCAGTTGGTTGTCAGAGAATTCCCATGGACTGCAACTTTCTGAAAACATCTTCAGCAATATAAACTCCATCTCCTTTCGCTGTACTCCTTGACATAGCAATGACTGCAAAAGTTATAGCAAGAATGTGGCTAGCTTTTACAAATATATAAGTGAAAAAAATTTGGGAACTACAGTTGTAGCATAGTAAAGACAGAAACTCTTTATCATCAAAGTTGAAAAAGTCTTAAAATAGCAACTAAGAAAATAAAGTGTTTGGATGATGGAATGCATAAGTCAAAAGAAGAAACTGGATACTTGCTTCAAAAATAAGTGTTCTTGAAGCTTTTGAAGACCTGTTTTCCAGCTATGAAAAGTCAAGTAAATAATGGCGTGTGCTATGCTGTAGGACATAAAATTCGGGAGATGCAAATAATATTTAAACATTTATGGCTACATACTTGGTTCTAGCATTTGTATTATTAGGAATTTAAGGCCTTTTTCAGTAGGTTGGAGAATCCTTACTGAGTATCTTCACATTCAGTCCTGCTGCAGGATGCAGAGCTTAGGTATCCTCATCATTGTACACTGAAAACTTGGTGCCTCAGAATTCCAGTTCTTATGTCAGAGAAGGCATTTTTTTAAAAGGCAGATACTGATACAAAAGTTGGGAGACAAGAGCAACTTTTTTAATAAAATATCAAACCTCAAGTTATTGCCTAAAATCTCTTTTGCATTTTGAAATGTCAGTGTCAAAGCATATTTCAAGGACTTCTCTCATTTACAAGAGCAAACTCATCTACTAGGAAAAAACACCTACTGAATTCTTGAGGAAAGGACTAATTGCAAGCTCAGTTTGGGAGCTGAACATTTACCTGGGATGGTTAGCACATTGAATCAACAGGAACTACAGAAATGCAGTATCTTTAGTTAGGCAGAAAGTTGTTCAAATCTTCTCCTGGGAAATAGTCATATTCCAATATCTTTAGGTTAGTAGAGCCTAAGGTTTGCATGAGTTATAATGCCAGTAGAATTACTCTGGGAAATAAGTATTCAGTGTAGGGACCTGTACCAGAATTTGATACTATTTAAAAAGTAATTACAGTAGTTGTATGACTTCTATTTCCTCCCTTCCCAAGGACCGTTGTTACTATCCTCTGCAAATGTAAGGTCAGTGCCATCCTTGCATCAGTGTTTCATCAGTTCTCCAGTACAATCTGTCCTTGGCATTTGAGAGGTTAAAGAGAGCAGTATGAACGAAAACTGTTCTCTGAAGACAGCACCAGCTGTAAAAGTCAGTGGCATAATTTGGAGGAAGACCTAAAAACACGTCAAAGATAGTTTCAGGCAAAACAGAGAAAATGTCAGTGTAAAGACAGGTCTTGAAATCTGCAAGACTGTTTGCAGCATTAGAAATAATGTTCAAAAAAAAAAAACCAGCTTGCTTGACAGGTCATCATTTACAACTTTTAACAATCACTGCTGTCAGCATGCAAAAGTGTGACTGAAAACAAGAGGATGACATTTGTGAGCAATGTGTTGATCTCAAGGAAAGTTGCACTTTCCAGATTTCACTTCAAAATAGCATTCTTTTAATTGTCCTTGCAACCTGCAAGAAGCCTCACAACATACTTCCCTTAGGGACAAGTTACTGTATAAATACTTGTGAAGTAAACAGACTTGTTAAAAAGAATCAAAATTTAATGCAGCAAGGTAATCCTTTTGACAGGTCTGTGCTCCATAATTGTGTCCAGAGAATGATCTGTAGAGGCAACTGCATATTTCCTTGTTATCTTACTGTATACTTATCATAGTTTCCCTGATAAGTAATCCAGTTGCCAGATTCTTGTTTGAGCTGTAGCCAGAGTTGCATTCATTGAGTTAGTGGTGCAAGAAAGTGCCAAAACAAGTACATCCATCCACAGTAAATTCTTTGCTGCAAAAAAAAAAAAAGCTTCTGCAAGCTCTTCTGCCGTCTGTCTTATCACCTGAATGGACAGTATATCCTTGAGCACGCTTGTGCAGGTCACATGAAGTTCAGGGCTGCCAAGATGGCATGGGGAGCAAATTCTTCTGAGTTTGGTTGAATTTTATTCCATGAGCCATGCTCATGTAGTGGAGAAGCTATTCCAGGGAGCAGAATGCTCTGCAAAGTGCTATACAATGTGAGTTACATGATTTCTTTTAACCCTTAAGGTCAGGCATCTTAGTTTTAGTGCTCTCAACCCATACAGTTAGGAGGAAGAGAGGCAGAGGAATGTAGTTTTAGTTTCCTGTTTGTGAGCTAAGAAGACTCATTTAATCTGCTGTATCATTAGCTGTGTTAGGTTTCCTGTTCATATTCTAACTCAGGTGATTATTATATTTGCCTTGCAGCAAATATAGTTTCCTGCTAATTAGTTTTACTTCCTATTTAAGACTGCTTCAACTTCCTCATCCAGCATAAGGAGGTTACATCTTATAATGTGTCATTCCTCTAGTGAACAAAATTATTCCTCCATGTGTTACAGCTGGCAAACCATTGGATACAACAAGGGGAACAGAGCTGTAAAAAATTAGATATTTCCTATCTCTTTTTTTTTTTTTTTTTTTTACTTTTTTCAAAGCTAATAATGGGGAAGCATTCAGAAACAGGTACGGGCACATATATGAAGCAGAACATCATAGGCTTTCTTCAGCAGTTACAAAACCCTTTTCTGAACACAGACATTAAATAGATGTGAACAGCATGAATATCTAAAAGATAGTTGCTTTAAAAACAGATACAAAGAAAATACAAAGAAATAGTAACTGCCTTTATTTAAAATATTTTAGTTAAAAAGATTTTATTTTTTGAGGGAAATATATTTAATTGTCATGGCTTCAACAGATGGGCAAAAAAACACACCTGGGTACAAAGGTTTTTGTAAATTTGTTTAATTTTGTGTATTAAGCATGTATAATCAATTAACAAGGAGTAAGTTCTTAAGCTCCTTTTGTTTCCATTTTGAGGTATAAAATACACTGAGCATTGACTATATCCTGGAAGGGTTTAGCTCTGATATATAAAATACAATTTTGGGAATTTGGTTACTTTGGAGGCTTTCAGACAATAAATAATGATTAGATCATTTAGTCTTTGGGTAAAAGATAGCACCACCTTTCTCCCAGCTGGAGACCTGTTTCTCAGAACTAGACTGTTGCAAAGATAGCAAATGAAGGAGCCTGCTCTCAGCTGTGGAAAAAATGAGTTATCAACTAAGACACCGGTGAGCATATCAACAAATACCTTGTACAACTGGCAGTTGGAATAAATCCAGAAAAATAGATAGCCATCTTTCATTCTTTCCTTATGAAAATGGGGAATTTGGAGC
Source organism: Bolborhynchus lineola (assembly GCA_025448015.1). Taxonomy (NCBI): domain Eukaryota; kingdom Metazoa; phylum Chordata; class Aves; order Psittaciformes; family Psittacidae; genus Bolborhynchus; species Bolborhynchus lineola. The sequence goes on from JAOEHX010056623.1 coordinate 47,462, forward strand.
CATATCAGCACTTCCAACAGACTAGCAAGCCAGCTCTAGGTGTTCTTAGTGTGATCTAACATACTATGCTACATTACTGCAACCTAAAAATGAAATGTTTTGTTCATTTCCCTGTTTGCAAAATCTGGAATAAAAATGTATCTCAACAGTTTAATGATGCTTCCATGGCATCTGCATAAGAAGTCATGACACCTTATATCTGAGTAACCTACTGTGTGTATTCAGTTACATGAGCACCCACCTTGATAACAAAGATCCTAGGCTTTTCTGTGCTGACAACAGAATGACTGTGATAAGTCACAATTACATGGGCTCAGGAAAATGGAATAAAGAGATACCAGGATCTCTGCAGGTCCCTATTGGCAGGAGCTACATTCTGAGGAAGTCTCAGCAAACCTACCTAGCCTCACAGATTCTGCAGTCCCAATCTCTCCTTTCATGACTATATGAAAGCCCACACGGTACAAAACAGATTTATTCAGGGAAGTTTATCTTAAGTCTATCCTGAATGAAATCAAGCTAAGCTATGTATTCATCTGCTCTGTTCAGCCTTCTGCTCTTAGTAATGCTGACCCTTTCAGGCTGTGGCAAAAGAATGCACATTTACTGTCAAGTTCGAAGGCTCTTTCAACTTTAACAGGCTGGAGTTGAAATTCAACATCAAAATGAAGGTGCTATCTGGAATTTTATAGTCACTGATGTGCAAGTGATGAATGGAACTATTGCACATTCAGGATACTGTCATAGCCTTGCAGTTTATCATCCAAGGAGTTTGGCTTATTATTAGGATGAGAAAAAGAGATTACATTTTAGCTTGCTCCAAGCCAGCAAACCCAAACATCGCAGTTAGGAGAGCAAGTTTCCAAGTGATTGGCACAAATGTCTCTCTAAACAGTGCTGCTTCCAGATCAGCAGTAACTACATAGCTTTTCTTAAGCGACGTACAAAACTGTTTGGAAAGAATGAGTTACCTAGTGCTCAAATGAGATTGCTGTTAGCCAATTCCTATTATATCAAACAGTTGCAAATTTTGCTCTTATTTAGCAGTCTTTGCCAGATGTACTGTATCCAACAGTTTTCACAGTACTTGTCTGCTAGAACTTGTTTTAGTCTGTTATGGTTATGGATCAGATGCTAAAGTCTGCTTGGTAGAAAACCTCCCAATCCTTCCTCCAGGATTACTCCGTCAGGACTAATTAGGAGAAAAAGACTTTGGATCTGGGTATTTGAAGAGAGAGTACTATCACATTCATCTAGGTGGAAAGTAACTGTGCAATGGAAGATAACCAAAAGACTGGCAACCATTAGAAATGGCAGGCAATTAGAAAAAGATGCTACTTATATCTTTGAGATAGAGAAAAGTGGATACAATAACTGCAGACCAATGAGCCTCAGCTCACTGCCTGGAAGGATAATGAAGCACATCTTGATGGGTGATGCTTAGCCATCGGCAAATGCATGAAGGACAAGAAAATATATGACGGTCATCACATATTTACAAACTGCAAATGATGTTTCAACAGTCTGATTACCTGTTATTATGCTGGTGGTCAAGGGAAGGTGATGGATGTAGTTTATCTTGACTTTAAGAAGTTCTAGTCCCTGCAACATTCCCACTGGTAGAGGAAGCGTGTGCTGCACAAAAAGACTGTTATATGGGTTAGGCTGACAGACTCAAAGGGTAGGTAATCAATGGCTTGATGTCTGTTAAGCAGAATATCTAAGGTAAGTACTGGGGACAGTGTTAGTATCTTCACCAATGACATGAATGGTGAAACAATGTAACCTCTGAAAATCTGTAGACAATATTAAAATGGAAAAATTGGTACATCAAATAGCATAATGTCAGTCTAGAGAAGTTCTAGGACTGGACAAAATAAATCTTATGAAGTTCAACATGATTGTATACCTAGGTGAATAACTGCATGTACTAGTAAAGATGCTATACTGGGTAGCTAGTGTACTGTGAAGGACCTGCAAAGGTCACAGTGGATACTAGGTGAACACGATGAAGTGCTGTCTAGGAAAAAATTCTTCACTATGGGGGTGGTGAGGCACTGGAAGAGGTTGCCCAGAGAAGTTGTGGCTGCCCCATCCCTTGCAGTGTTCAAGGCCAGGCTGGATGGTTCTTTGAGTAACATGGTCTAGTGGAAGGTGTCCCTGCAAGGGCGTTGGGACTAAACCATCTTTAAGGTCCCTTCCAACCCTAATCATTCTATGAATCACCAGCAAGGCAAGCTGTATTATGTTAGGATGAGAGTGAGCACATAAAATGAAGTTATGCTTTTTATGATGCTCATGCTGCATACACCTGTAATTCTTTATCCGATTTGGTCTCTGCAGTTCAAAAAGGACAACAAAAGCTGGAGCCATTTCAGCAGAGGACTAGCAAAACTGTCGCAGATCAAAAGTATGTGGCCTTTGAGAAGAGGCTGAGGAACGTAGTCTTGTTTAATCTGATGAAGAAGTCGCTAAGTAGAGATCTAATAGCTGCCCACAGCAGCTTGATTGGGAATTGCACAGATGGCAGAACCAAATTCCTCCTAGTACTAACAGATGGTGCAATAAGAGACACCAGCCCCAAGATGCATCTTGGAAGTTTAAGTTTGAACCTTAGGAAAAAGTTATTCACCAGAAGGGTAGTATGGCAGTGGCGTAGCTTAACCCCTGGTGTACCCAGGGGAATAGCCCTTTTGGAGTCCTCAACTTGACAAGAAAAAGTGGTGGCTGACCTGGTACAGCCTTTGCAACATTTCTATATCCAACCAGCATTTCCAAACAACCTTCTTCAAATAAGAAGCTTAAAGAGAAACAGGAAGAAAGAAAAATGATGTATCAAATTCATGTGCTCACCTTGAATTTACTTTTCAGACTGATTTGCATTTATGGTAGCATATATAGAGGCAGTGAATGTAAAAATAATGGCAGTGCAATTGTCAATTGTTGCAGAAAACAAGTAACAACTGAACAGTCATAGGCCACTAAGTTTTGTTTTTGTGTTTTCTGTTGAACTTAAAACTTTAACTAGACAGAAGCATTTCAGTCACCAAAAGATTAAGCTGAGATGTTCTAGGAAAAATGCATGCTCAAGGCCTCAGGAAAGGAATGGAGAGCATCCTTGTTGATTTTGCCTGGGAATATAATCCCAACTTTCAGTAAAGGACATAAATTGATGGAAGTCCTTTTCACAATGAGACTCATGGATGCTGCAGAAATACAGGTTTTTCTATGCATACTGAGCAGAGCTCTGCTGCAAAAGGGGGAAAAAAAAAGAAAGAATATTATTGAGTTGTCCTCATTACTGTTGCATGTCAAAACAGCCATTTGACTGCTTTAATTCTCACAAACACAATAGTCACTTGCAGATTATTTTATTGACCTAAGATCACAGACTGTTATGTCTTTAAGCCACATTGCTTCCTTCCATACGCTTGAGCTGAGGTAACAGTAGAGGCCAATGCACATTTTGTGCTACCATAAGTTTTTCTTAAACTATTGTTATATGGCTCATGTTGGGAATGGTGGAACAGCTCAAATTATGTACTTCTCAGTCAATTAAAGTTTAAAGGAAACATTTTATTCAGGTTGCCTATTGGGGGCATCTACCAGGCTCTGTCGCTGTTCTTAATCGAGAATTTACGAGTCAGTGATACTATAACAGAGGTTGTCAGTACTTCGGGACAAAACTTCAAGATGCCACAGGGATGCAGAGGGCAAGAGGTGTTACAGACCTAGACCTAGATTTGGAATGGATCTGCCTGGCTGTACAGAAGATGGGCTTAACAAAAGCCTTTCTTTTCTTTGTATTTTCCTTCCTCTTTCATGGTCCATGCTGCAGTCAAGCAAGTCCTGAATACCAGATCCATCATCTTTTAAGTCTTAACGCCTTCTCAATAATCCTGGAGGAACATTGGTTGTCACACAGCACATGTTGCCACAGGGTAGGTAACGAAATGTTGCCAGTGCAGTAACGAAATCTTCCCTGTATGCTTCCCAATAAGAGAGAAGAATTGCAGTTCTGCTTTTTACTACTAGGATTGGATTTTTTCCTGAGAAAGACAAAACCTTGATTTCCAATATATTTCTGGGCACTAAATTAAATAAGTGGGTACTCTGCTTGTGTAGATCTTTAATTACTAGGGCCAGCAATTGTGCGCCTGTTACTCTTTTAGAATAACTTCTCCAGACTTTAAATGAAGACAGAGGAGGCCCACACAAAACAATTATAGCAGGGAATTTGTTTACAGGCTATTGCTAGAAGAGATGTAATGCTTCCCTTTATCATCACTTGTCATAGCAGTGACAGCCTGTAAACCTCCTGCCCATGCATTATTCTTTATTTGTCATCGCCTGTGCCAACTCTTGCCCTAGCAGGTGCCTGGCATGTGTCAAACATATGATTCATGGGTCCATTTGATCAACACTGTGAAGAAAAGAGTGATGTATTTTCTTTTCAATTACTAATTAGACATTTGTACCCCATATCTAGTGACAAGAGCTTTGGCTTCTTTATTTGAAATGAACCATTTATAGCTAGCTCAGTGTAGAATTTAAATACTGGCTTCTCTATCATGCTTAATTCTGAAAGTTAAATTTGTGCAATATTATATCATATAAATGAGGCCACCCTGCCTCTCTGTTTTATTGTCCTGGCAAGCTTGCTTGAACTGTTTCCTTTAGTAATAAATGGGCCAAATGTGTTATCCCCTGGACATTTAAAGGCCTTTTTATTGCAGGCTGCTTTCTATTTCACACACGACATATACTTTCTTTCAGAGAATTTCTTTAGAATTGTAGTTTTGCTCTGACACTGATGCAAGTTTACTCGGGCACTTGCTTTTAAAGGATAGAATCGTAGAATAAATGTGTACGTGTAACATATAGGTTTTATGAGGTACTTCTTTTGGAGATAATATTAGCAATGCAATAATTACAAACTGTAAGAAAATGCGGTGGTTCAATAAGAAATAAAATGTCATTTGGTGTTTTCTTCTGTGAAAGAAATTTATGAAATTCTGTGAAAAGTTTGTTAGTAATCACAAACACCTAGATCAATTGCTAATCAAAAATTATTCCCAGACAGAGAATTCTAAACTCTTGTGTAGTCTGCCTTAAGCAAGACTTGAGCTGTGAGAATCCCAGGTATTGTCTTTGCCAGAGCATCTGAAACATGGGCTCTTTTATGAAGTAACTAGACTTTAAAGCCAGCTGCTGACCACCCTATGAAAATACCAGTATATTGAGTAATGCAAGAGTTGCTTTAATGAGTGCTTTAACATAGAATCCTAGAGTCATAGAATAGTCACGGTTGGAAAGGACCTTAAGATCATCTAGTTCCAGCCCACCTGCCATGGGCAGGGACACCTCCCACTAAACCATGCCACCCAAGTCTCTGTCCAACCTGGCCTAGAACACTGCCAGCGGTGGAGCATTCAGAACTTCCCTGGACAACCCATTCCGGTGCCTCACCACCTTTACAGTAAAGAATTTCTTCCTTATATCCAGTCTAAACTTCTCCTGTTTAAGTTTGAATCCATTGCCCCTTGTCCTGTCACTACAGTTCCTAATGAAGAGTCCCTCCCCAGCATCCCTATAGCCCTCTCTTCAGATACTGGAAGGCTGCTATGAGGTCTCCACGCAGCCTTCTCTTCTCCAGGCTGAACAGCCCCAACTTT
>JAOEHX010056623.1:53236-73513 GCA_025448015.1 Bolborhynchus lineola
CCACCAGAACTGTACACAATACTCAAGTGAGGTCTCACGAGAGCAGAGTAGAAGGGCAGGATCACCTCCCTCGACCTGCTGGTCATGCTCCTTTTGATAACAGCCCAGGATACAGTTGGCTTTCTGGGCCGCAAGTGTTTTGCTACTCATATAAATTGTAGAAAATGCTACAGTTTTCTTTAAAAAAAAAACCATTGTTCTACTGTCTGTGGCTTTTACTCTGTGTTTGTTTATGCTTTTAGAGATTGGCGAGATTTGAAACAGACAGTGCCACAAGACATTGCAGGCAAAAATACGAAAGCACTTTCATATTGATTTAAGAAAATCATTACTTATGGATCCAAAAGGGATTTTTTTTCCTCCAAGGCATTTTAATTCTTGAGACCACATTGGAGTTGCTTGTTGAACTTGAATACTTCGTGAAGTTTTGTAGTTATTGAGAAGTTTTTCCAGCTAAAGTCCCAAACTGTCATCTTGTCCGAATCTCAAAATTAAAGATAGAGTAGGTATTGTTACTAGCATCTGTTTGACTATGTGATGACTTCTTGTTAGGATACTACTAACATGTAGTTCAACAAATTCAGATGCCTTATTTATCTCTAGCAATCCATATACTTTGATTTCTATGTAGACTTGATCTTTTTAAGTCACTTGTCTAAGATCTATAAAAATAAACACTTATTACTTTTGTTTTCTTCCTGACTACTTCCAGATATGTCTAAGTGAGGCTGTATTTGGAATTCTGTGTGAACAAGACATGCAAATTTTGTTTATATTCTTCTTCTTTTTTGTAAGTTGTTCTTTAAGTAACACGAAGAAAAAATAATAAAATTATTCAACCAGGGGACTAATTGAGTAGGTGAAAACAATTTTCAGGTATGTGATTCTGGCCTTAGAAGTTGTGCTGGATGTTTTAATGCAGTTCTTCACAAATCAGATGACATGCTGTCTGAAATGTGTGAAGAGTTATCTGAGATGGAGGGAGGAAGGTACTGCAGAGCACTCTTGTTTGCTTCAAAGAATTTCAGATATTATTCTTGAAAAAAGAAAAATAAAATTTGAGAAACCACTTTTCCTGCGTTTGCAAGAAACTTGAAGCAATGAAAGAACAGTACGAATTGCCGTTGATTTCATGGAGCTCAATCCCCAACAGCTGATGACAGTCAAATTTTTTATTCAACCCTTTTTCTGTTTAGAAATTGATATAATAACAGAAAAGAATGTATCGTAATATGAGAGTTTACCTCATCTCTCACTGATGTGTTTTCCTGAAGGTACAGTCACTCAGCTTTCAGAATTTGCTCATTGCGAGATATGAAAGGAATAAAATTTTCCTTTGTATGAGACTGAATTTCACTGAGTTTATTTAGCCCAAGGCAAGTGATAGCAATCAGAATGCATGAAGAGTGTGTTTCTGTTAGTTCATTTAAAAATCAGTAGTGGCCATATTCAAACTGTCTATTGCAAGGGACTTTCCTTAGACATTGTGATACCTCACTAGTGAAGGTCCAGTTAAGGTATGACCTGGAATTTCTATACAGGCAACAAAGAGCCTACCAATACCATGAACAACTTAGGTTGTCCAAGTAAGGCTCTTGTTTCTCTCTTAATCAGAGAGTTTATGTGCTTCCTTGGTAGCTGCCTTCATGTACAAAGAGGGAAACTACCTAGAACCTGCTCATAGAAAATAGCAAATCGCATTTGATACAAAGCCAAATTCAGAGCTGTGTAGTAGGATTCTGTGATTAGCCTGAGTCTCAGTGGTGAACCCAACTCTGAAGGTCAGCAGGTGAATATGGAGGATTTGCACTGGAGCTATAGTGTGAAGTGCTTGCTCCCGTAGTTGGAGAGCTGTGTTCAGGCTGAGTAACCTGAATCTTTTTATTAGTTGTCTGTACAGTGTGCAGGAATGTGGTCTTACTCTTGGCGTAGGGTCCCTATTTTGCACTATTCAGTGCAAGCAATCTTAAGACTTGTGGGTGGAAGAGGTCAGAAGAGAAGGGCTGGATGACATTAAAGAACTACACGAAATTTCCAGTGTTTGAGAACTATTAGAAGCTGTAGTCCTAGCAGGTTACATTTGATTTACTTTGGAAATGTGTAATATACTGTCACTTTGAAACAGTTTCATTTTTCAAGGCTATAAGATGATACAATTTACAATATAGAAAAAAAAAAAATCCAGACTGACAGCCCTATCAGACTTTCTTATATTACCTGCAAGGTCTTTTCTCTTTGTTTTCAACATCTGTTGCCCTTCTTCTATGTTCCTGTGCTATGGGAGTAGCTTCAATGGAGCTTATAAAAACAAGAAAGCAGTTTGATAAATATATGCTTTAGACAGTCTTGCACGTGGGCACAAAAAGACTTGATTTATCATCAGTTCAGTCATGATACTGATTTGCAGCTAAAATGAGTCAGAGTGGCATACAGCCCTTGTCCCATGAATACAGTTGGTCGTACAAAGACCACCATTCAAAGACTCAGTACATCTCTTATTGTGACTGTTCAGGTATTGTGCTGCTTTTTTATTGAGTATATAAGTAGCAGAATGTAGCAAAAATACTTCCTCAGATGTGGAGAGTGTGCATGGCAAGCTCCCATGAGGGAGATTTGTGTTCGCAAATGTGAATTTCAGACCTTCAAAGAAGGGATACCTCTCTTCCACATATTTCAGAATTTAAATATGTATTCTTCAATAAACTCCAGAGTAGAGGACAAAATCATTTAATGTTTAGCTGAATGTCATTCTTCATTTTTGTTGTCTGAGACTTGGCCTTCCTCATTTGATCTAATACTTCTTCCAGGTATTACTCTGTACACAGGCCACCTTCTTGACTCACCAGGTCTCCCCTGTTAAGTTTCTTCTCCCAGAACCCCCACCTGTACTCTAATCCTTGCAGGCTAATATTCCCAGGTCTCAGGCTTCTCCCTCTTCTGTGTCAGTGTACATCAGGATTCTCCAGTGCCCAATACCATGCAGTACTCTCCCACTGAATACATATAACTACACACCAGTTTCTACTCCTCGTTTATCTGCAGGTAGATTGGAGAAGTCTTGTATGCTGATCGTCTAGGAAGGAAACAAGCAGAGACAGGGAGGAGCATGTGCAGGGAGCTCTGTTTCAGTGGCGCTTGATTTTAATTTAACACAAGGTCCTATATTCTCTGTGTTGTGGCTCATTTGCGTGTTGCTTTTAATCTATGTATCAGCCTTATACTCTCCACTGTACCACTGAATGGTAGTCCTTTCAGGTAGTCTGTAGTAAACTTCTTGCAATCTATAATGATGTAAGGATCGGGGCCTGTGTTGATGATACAAGTCCAAAGAATTAGCAACCTGATGTAAGAAGCAGTCATAATCTGGCAAACACATTTCAGTGAGACTTAGTTTGAAACCCCCAGCATCATTAAATATGGCTTATCATGAATTTTAATTATGGAACTAGGTTTTTCTCTCTATTTCCCTGCCATATGAAATTATGAGATTTTTCTAAAGTAATGAGTCTGAGAAGCTGAGGTGTTATATCAAAGACGAAAGATTGGGATTTCTGTTGTAGATGTATTTAGGAAGAGGCAAAACTGTAGGGTGCCTTTTATCACCAGGGATTTTTTTTATGATTCTTTGTGTGTGTTTCTAGTCAGAAGAAAAAACGTTCCCAAAGATGATGTTATGTGATGCAAACAGACCTGGATTATGCAGATAAGAGAACCTATCAATTGCTCTTCACTAGCAACTTAATTTTATTAGGAAGTCAGCTGTCTATTTGCTTCATGCTGGCACCCAACTATTAGGATCTTCCTTCAGGTCTGTTTCCCTTCCCATTACAAAAACAATCTAATCATGCTAGTTTAATGCTTACTGTTTTAAAAAATACTTTCCATGCATAGTTCTTCATAATTAGTTGATATAGGAAACCCACTTGGAAAGGACACTGTTTATAAAACAGCATGCCAGAATGTTTATCTGGCCTTGGGCTGCAGGAACCAGAGGATGGATGAATATCCTGCAGTTGTTTTGGCCATGATTATATCGTGGATGGCAGGTTGCCAGTAGCAACTGCAGTAAAAAGTCCAGACTGTCAGTGTCTTCCTCTGTGTGATAAAATAGAGACCATTTACACTTTCCAAACTGTCTCAGGAAGGATTTATGGCAGATTTTGGAGGACTTGAAGTGACAAAAGATGGAAGTAGATAAGCTGCTTGCAGGTTATATGCCAACCTGTCTTTCTGTTTGCTCCTCCGGGCCTGGCACCACTGACAGTTTTTTTGCCCTTCTTTCTAGAGCATTTAAAAGAGAAGCTGGAGGAATACATGGTCCGTTTTGCCAAAGTGAGGATTGTACGTACCAAGAAACGAGAAGGGCTCATTCGGACCAGACTGCTAGGAGCCTCGCTGGCTAGAGGAGAAGTCTTGACATTTCTGGATTCCCATTGCGAAGTCAACGTGAATTGGCTGCCTCCCTTGCTTAGTAAGTGTATGAGCATTCATCAGCCATTAAAGTTAGAGCATACAGTACAGCTTAAACATTCAAAGCCATGTCACACAATAAGCAGGATTTATACTGTACAGAAGTGTTTGGACCTCTGCTGCAATTTCTGAAGTCAGTATGAGACAGAACTCTGAAAAATGCGACCAGCTCTATTTTATGGTTCTTGTCAATAAAAACATGGTAAAATTTTGACGTATCATTTTGGCCTATTACAGTTAAAATTTATTTTGTTGTTACTACTACAAAATACACTACTAAATCTAGTAGTATGGTATGCCCTTACCGTACACTTGCAAACTTTTCCTGTGCAGGTATTGTACTCCTTCTTAGTCCTCCACATTCCATTAAAACAGCTTTTGCTGTAAATGTATCTAAGATCTCGGAGTTAAATCCAATAACAACTGCATTCACAATAGGAAGCTCAAAAAGAATGATTTGCTATTGACTGCTTTGCTGGATTCCAGCTGCAGCCAGCAAAGCTCCATTAGTCAAAGGAATGGAAAGAATCAATTGTTGCAGTCTAGGATTTCACTTCAGGAAACAATGCTCTATTTTCTACACACTTGAGTGCATGCAAAGAGTATGTGGTTTGCAAAGTGAGTGCTTTTTTGCTAGCAGAACCAAAGAAAATTTATGCATTTACTACAGAAGACATTTGTATTAATTAGAAGAGGATGTCATAAGTACAGGACAGGATAGGTTTTCACCAATTAATGGTTGTTGTTTCTTGAATTTTGTTGCTGGATCTGTTTGGCCACATAACAAGCTGATAAAGTATTTGCAGTCAAGAAGAAATGATGTTCTGCTAATGAACTGTCACTTGAGACAAGAAAAAGAAAACCACAATCCCAAAAAAAGCAAAAAATCAACCAAAACCAACCAGAGTGACTAGTTTTTCTTCTTCAGATCAGTAACAAAATAATGTATAAAATTCCAAATGCATATCCTTTCTAGCTTCTTTATCAAATTACACATATGGTCTTACCTCTTGTTTCCATTTTTCCTTAAACACAACATCAGCATTCTTTTAAAAAACCTCCATCTTTGTGTAGAGCCTGAATAGCATAAAGGAGCAGAGAAGAGTTTCAACAAGCCTTCCACAAAAAACTACAAAGAAGTAGATGTTAAGCATTCTGGAGTACTCTATGTATACAGCCCTCTTTCCTCTGCTTTCTGATTTTGCCCCACTGTGCCTAATACACTGCTATTAATGAAAAAAATCTCCAGAAGGCTCTCACTCTTGTCCCCTGAAATCTTTTGCTACATTACTGCAGATGAGATGTAGACATTCTGTTTTGTTTAGACATTGGAAAATTGCAGGTTGCAAAGCCAGTTCCTTTTCTTGATTTCTTGTCTGAAATGCAGGTACATCTAGCTGGGTTTCACACTCTAAAAACTGAAAAATAAATAGAATGGTCACAAAGGATTCATAATTGCAGTTGTGTTGCAGTTGGGTATTAAATAGATGACTGCAACCCTTGGCCTCAAGCCGAAGAACTGGACAGATCAGGGGTTTCATCAGGGACCAAGTCCCAGTTCTGCTTAGTTCTCATGTTCCACATATCATTCTCATTTCACATATAGTAGAAATACTCATAGCTAACCAGCCAGAGGAGCTAGAAATTAATCTTTAGGAATACTGGAACCCAGAATTAACAGGCATCATTTTGAAAGAAAATGTGGAGTATAATATGGAGAAGGACAACTAGAGAATGAACACACAGCTTTTAAGGATGCCCTATGCCTTTTTTTCCTAAAGGGATGAGAAAACTTTCTCATATCCAATAGGTGGCAAATATTTACTATACTGAAATCAGAGGACAGACAGTTACTAATAATAGTAAAGTTAATGAATTTTTGCAAGTGTTTATCTAAAGATCTATCTTGTGATTCACTCAGCACTGCTTGTGACTGAATGTCATTCAAGGAAGCCGCAATAGAGGTGATATTGTGTATTTATTGCTTTGAAACTGCCTTATTTTAGCTCTGATTTATCCGTTGTGTAGTGAGAAGTCCTCAACAGGAGCACAGTTCAATCCTGCTCTGGAGTTGCCTCTGAAAAGGTGCAGTGGTTCCCACTGTTCCAAACCACATTTTGTTCAAAATGAGACCTTGAAAGTTAGAGGACTAGGAGGTACTGAGAAAACCAAGAGCAATCACATAAAGACAGTTCTGAAAGTTATTTAGCTACCTAACTTATATTTCCAGAATTGACTGTCAGGAAAATTGTTATTTTAGTACTTGTTAGGTATCTAAATAGCTTTGTGGTGCTGAGCTACAGTTGGTTTCAGTTAAAGTCCTTTGTTTTTTTTTTCTTAAAAACAGGTGCAAAATGGTTTTTTGTTTATTTTCTTTAAGCTTTATTCAGTTTATTTCTGTAGCTTAAATGGGCTTCTAAACTGAGAAAAACAACTTTCAGATCTCAGAGCGTTTAGCCTGATATTCACTGAGCAGGTAGCTGTAGTCACGTAAAAATGTTGGCAAACATAGCTTTTTGTTATTACTCCTCCATAATATATAGTCAGCAGAAGGAGATGTGACTTGGGCTTCAGCTGCTGTAGTTGAGAATCTAGTGTAGTGTGAAATCACTGTTATTGCAGGTAAGAAACTGAGTGGCAAACCAGCTGGAAGATGAGGGCATATCTTTCCTTCTGCTGATGTTGCTGTGGGAGCAGCAAAAGGGGAGATGGACAATAGATAGATTAGTAATGCCACAAGCTACCAGAACTAGGTTTGTTAAAACAGATTTTTTTTCTGACCAAGACTTAAAATTAAATCATGATTAGATCATGCTTAGCAAGTTATAAGACACTTGCTAGCTATAGCTGACCATCTCCCCAACTTTATATAATGCCTCACTTGCCAGTGGGGATACTGAGGGTACAAGTATTTATGACAAGTCAGATAACAAGAGGTAATTTGCTGAGCCATTCAAATGTTGCCACCATCTGTAACCACATATTCAGTTAGGAAAATAAGAGTGTTTGCAATGTGGCATTGTTGCGTTAACCAGGCCAATTTGAAACCAACACTTGAAATTAAAGGAGTACATCTTTCTCATGAAGATAAAACCTAGGTTTTTGAGATACTGACTTATCCAATATTGAAAACTTCTGTTTATTGCCACATATGCGCACTCTGCTTGATACTATAAGTGCTGAATTGAAATATATACGTATACATTGCTTAAAACTTCTAGGGAGAAAGCTCTGTGCAATGACGTTCCCTCTTGTTCCTAGGCTTTCCCTCTAATCTGCAGGTTTTTTACATGTATGATGATGCTTATCTTTCTGTTCTTCCCTTTAACTGCAGCATGTATGCATTGAAATAATGCACAGAAATTTTCAGAACATAGGAATTCAGGACATAGAAATGTGTGAGAGGATGATGAGTAAATGCAGTGGAAAAGAAATACTATGAAGTATTTCAGCTGTGGCTTTCAGTTTCTTGCAGAGGAGCAGGTGGGATAAAGAGCAGTGGCTGGCAAAGCCAGCAGCATGCTCACATCTGTAAAGCTATGGTACAAGAACTCTTGTGAAATGCAACGTAGCCCTACCGCCCTTTTTTCTGTTTCCTAAATTCTTATTGGGCTTCCATTTTAGCCTAAGAAGTATGTATGCAAAATCAATTATTTTAGGCATACTGAAACATTAAGGCTGTAATTTTGATTTACTGCCTTTGCTGTTCACAACTACACTTTGGTTTCTTCAAAAGTAAAGATATTTCTGTGGTTCCTCACCTTCTCTAAAATGTTTTGTGGGCTGAGAAGTCGGTTCTGCAGAAACACACAAGAACAGGCAGGTAAGCATCATTTTACTTGCAAAATTCCTGAAGAGTTGCGTAAATGAAGACTGAGATTGAGTTTAGTCATTCCTCAAATAATTTTCTCCCTGGCTATTTCTGTGTGTGACTTAGAGAGTTCCAATCCTTCAGTCTATTTAAGGCTACAGCTTTTAAAGATCATGAGAATGATGCTAATGTATTATGAGTCTACCTTTGACCTGCTCCAGCCAAATCAATCCCATTTAGTTTCTCTCCTCCAATCAATTTAGAAAGGAGGGATCAGAGACAGATTATTATAACTATTAGCAGGACCATCACTGGAAAGAGGTTATGTAAAAATGACTTTACATAATGATTACAGATAGCACTACATAGTATACCAGTGAATGAAATTATATTTGGCAATAGCAACAATAATGCAGCCATTATGTCTGAGATGAGTTTCCTATAATTTTGTGAGAGCCTGTGCTCTAAATATATTTCACTATTAAAGGATAAGAATGTAAAAACCTGCTGAATTTTCAAGCACAATAATTTCTCAATAGCAGTTGGCATTGTTCACCCATCTGGACAATCTATAAACAGCAACTGAGAATAAATATGGAAACTGCAGACATTTCATTGAAATAATCTTTTTTCTTAATTTCAATCCTTCAGAAGCACAGCAGCAGAGTCTGTATTACTAATCCTTACACCACAGTTACCTGCATTCCTGTCTAAAGTGTTCATTCCACACTCAGCCCTCTGATTTTTTTTTTAGGGTAATATCAAGTACCAGTGAAATCTAATCCTTAAAAACAAAAAACAAATTTTCCCCGTACTCCCTACAATGTAAGAAACTAGGCTGTTGTTCAGAGGAAAAGCTTTATTATACTTAGAATTTTAAGATTTTGTTTCCTCAAGAGTTCACAAATAGGTTTTCTACAGTACAGATTTTCCTTGTACGTCCTAATTGCAAACCATTATTCTTCTGATTATTCTTGCAGTTGGAATGTCTTCTTTACTTTTGTTTCTTTTCTGAGGAGCTGTGCGGGATTAAGCAGTAGGAATTACCAAAGCAGACTCAAGCTCACCCTGCCCTTACACTAGATGTGGGAATTTGATTTAGCTTCACACTTCCCATATTTTTTTCCAAAAAAAGCAAAAAGAAATTCCTTTCTCTGGAAAATAAATGAGTAAGAACAACACTGTGGCACCTTCTTTATATCTCAAAGACTGGTACAAAAAAAAAAAGAATAGGACGCAAGCCCTGTTTTGTTCGTGCTAGAGTTTGCCTTTTATTTGTAGCTTTTGATCTCAAAGTTGATGCACGCTAGCGCCACAGGAACAGCAGCTGAATGGTTGCAAGGGCTGAGGTTCACATTTAGGAACACAAATCTCTCTCATGGGAGCTTGCCATGCACACTCCCCACATCTGAAGGAGTATTTTTACATTTTGCTTGCTGGCTTGTTCCGTAGCTGACAGATTGGGGACAGCTCAGAGTAGCAAAGTGACAGAGATATAGATGACTGGACTCCTGTGGGTCTCACAGGGATATGCCTCCCTTTAAAGAACTGTAAATGCTTCTAATCATTGCCCAACTGCATTAAGTCCACTTTAGATGAAGGTTTGATACAGATTTGAAAAATGAAATTATTTGGGGGCCACAGGGAACAAAGCAAGCAATCTTCAAACATCAGAAAAACCTGTGGGATTCGCTTTGCAGTAATATGATAGATGGCTTGACTAGACATGCCATTTCCTATTTTCTACTTTCATTTTTCAGACCAGATTGCACTAAACCACAAAACCATCGTGTGTCCTATGATCGATGTCATTGACCACAATCACTTTGGCTACGAGGCACAGGCGGGGGATGCCATGCGAGGAGCTTTTGACTGGGAAATGTACTACAAAAGAATACCGATTCCTCCAGAGCTCCAGAGAGCTGATCCCAGCGACCCCTTTGAGTAAGTAGTGATAAAGGGGAGAGTGGGAACATGAAGCAGAACAAGCAAAGGAGGCAACTGTAGCAGTAGAATCCAAGCCCAGAAATTTCCATGTAGGGGCCACTTCATATTAATGGAAGGTCATAGAAGCAAACAACTTCTGTACATGCTTTAATCTCAAAACTAGGAAAAAGATCAGGGTAATGAGTTGCAGGATTCACAAGCTGTGCCTGGAAATACAAACCTTCCACATCTTTTCTGGCCCAGTGGTCGTATGTTAAAGAAAGAGGCACATACTGGTAGTTAAGAGAAATTATTGGCATTGGACAAGGAGTGAATGTGACTGCAGTTATTCTGTTATTCCACAGAGCACTGAACAGACTTTAGTTTAATGTTTTATTTGCTGGAGATTGATGCAACGCATGCATCAACAGCTGAGTCCACATTCTGCCAGCAGATGCTTTGTTTATGACTGGTGATATTGCTACTGTATATGTATTGCTGTAACTTAAACATGGAGCTGTCAAACCTGAAGAGTGTCAAGCTGATTTGTAAATAAATTTTTATAAGCCAGGGAGTATTGTATACATAAGCTCATTCACGGGAATGATCATCTATTTTCACAAAAGTAGAACTTTTTCTTTTCCTTTCTTTTAATTATTCTCATGTAAGGATCAGCTAGGATTAATCCTCTTCAGCAGAGAGGACAGGCAGACAGACATGATTCAATGTGGCAAAGTCTCCAGGGCTCCCACAGTGCTTGGATCCTTGCAGGGCTGGCAGCAGGACTGGCTCTGATGCTGTCATTAGCCCTGGCTGAAACTGCTGCAGGTTTTGGCAGTTTAAAAGCATTTTCCCCTCCCCAAAACAAAACCTGGAAACAACAGCAATGGAAAACTTCTTTCTCTGTCCAAGACTCTGCTCCATTTTGAAGTAATGGATCCAATTCATGCAGAAATTGACCCTTGTATCCAGGGAATGACTAAACTGGTATAGAGAGAAATAGGTAATTGTGGCGTTCAGTGGGCTTATTTTCATTATTCTGCTTGTCCTTTTTACTTATCTCATCTAGACTCATCAGTCTTCATCTTGCATCAGTGTAAGTCCTGATGAAATACTGCCAGTGTGACCACTCTACAACATAGACACAGTTAGTATAATCACATAGTAATCCAGAGCTTCTAGAGCCTGCCTTTCTTTTCTACAAGTCTTCCTAGTCTTCTGAGCAGCTGTAATTTCTTGCTACTTACTGAAAGCCACCTAGCACATCATGTAATTTGGTTCAACATTCAAAGTTTGTATATAAGTAAAACTCCTATATTGCCAGGGTTGCTTATGTGCTGTCTCACCCATTTACAATTCGTAGAATGCATCTTTCAAAGACAAGAAAGGACCGAAGAGGATGCGTTTGTAGGACACTTCCTAGAACAGACATTGCTTTGTGCAGTACAGAACAGATGTGGTGGTTTTGCATGAACTGTTGTTATGATCAGTCTTGCAACAGGTGTTACTCATCTCACCATGCCTGCATTTATAAGACACATCAACGGCTTCACAAGGAGTAACATAAAGGACAGTGCGACCTGTAATCTCTTGTAATGAGTTCTTGTTTTCCCAGAGAGGTGAAAAGGCTTCCTAGCTCTCACAAATCGGTGAGAGTCTTCCTTTGTTTTTGCTATCACAGTATCTTCATCACAGTAATGCAGGTGGAAAAGCAGCATTGTATATGAATCACTATGTCCAACCCCACACATGGCAGCAGGATTGAAGGCTGGTGGAGCTAGGGTAATAACTTTGCTCAAAAGTACCCTCTGCCTGTAATGGTGAGAGTATAGATGTGTTTAAATAATCAGTATGAATTTTGCTTAAGGGAGGAATTATTTTCTAATTCAGAGACAATACTTCTTTTCTCCTAGGGCCTTCTCTGTTGACACCTCGAGCTTTTAATAACTTGTTTACGATAAGTACAGTAAATATTACAAACTATTTTAGATATCAGCAATTTAATCAACCAAGACAAGTTCTATAGAATTTAAGAGACAGAACAATTTTCCTGTGCATATACACCAAAACTAGAAATGTCTTCAGCCAGCACCACAGTCATTATGTTATTTTTTTGTAAGCAGTAGGGTTTGGGTTTTTTATTTATTTAGGCTAAATATTTTACTATTGGTATCCTAATAGCTTTATTTCTCGCCAGCAGCATCAGATTTGAGATGATCCTTAATGAACTGGAAAACTGCCAGCATTTTTAGTAAAACACCAGCAGATAATAGGTACGTGATCAAAAAATCGTGCTCATGAGTTTTTTCCCTGACTTAAAATGCCAACTCAGTACATGTGTTAAGCAGAAAAGATCACATTAGCCTAAGAACTAATGTACATAAAACCAGATCAAACTATGGAAGACCTAAGACCAGTCATTGTATTATCTGAATGATATATGGCTTTCTCTCTGCAATCATGAGATCCCACTTGGAGTACTGGGTGCAGTTCTGGTGTCCCAAACAGAAGGAGGAATTGGAGCTGTTGGAACAGGTCCAGAGGAGGGCCATGAGGGTGGTAAGGGGGCTGGAGCATCTTCTGTATGAAGACAGGCTAAGAAGAGCTGGCTGTGTGGAGACCTCATAGCAGCTTCTCAGTATCTGAAGAGGGCCTACAAGGATGCTGGGGAGGGACTCTTTATTAGGTGAAGTTCAGGTTAGATATAAAGAAGAAATTCTTTACTGTGAGGGTGGTAAGGCACTGGAACAGGTTGCCCGAAGTTGTGAATGCCCATCACTGGCAGAGTTCAAGGCCAGGTTGGACAGAGCTGTGAGCAACCTGGTATAGCATGAGAAGTCCCTGTCCATGGCAGGGGGTTAGAACTAGATGATCTTAAGGTCCTTTCCAACCATAACCATTCTATGATAAATACTGTTAACACAGTAAACTAAAGTGATGTCAGATAGGCTTTTGGTGTGACAATAGCATGGAATTCACTGACCTCCAACACCAGCTGTGGCAGTGTTTCTAGAATTAATTTTTCCCTGCTTTTATTGTTTTGGTTTTGTTTTTTTTTTTAAATGTACTCCACTTTGGTTACTATTTGACAGGTACTCTCCTACTGGATGCTATCTATCTGGACACAGTCTTCCCGTTTGAAATGCCTCATGTGAAGAATCTAGACATTCTCATCCATCTGTGGTGTGAGCATGGGCATGGTTTATTGTTCATACATTTACAGTGCCACTCAGGCACCATCTCCACCCTTTGCTGTGATAGAACTTGAAGTTTCATTTCAGATCTCAGTTTTTCCTGATGTGCACCCACACCCATCCTCAGGCAATCTACAGCTGCTCATGACAAGTAGCTTCACACCATGGTTGGCTTGGTGTTTATGACTTTAGAACTGTACTGCTTCCAGCCTACCCAGTGTCAAATTCTGGTAGAGATGTGCCAGCCTGGGAGACAGGTGACCAATTTATAACGGCATTAGGATTAGGCTGCATTCATCTCCAAAATGTATCACTTTGGTTCACATGTAGTATGTTTCCGACCACTCCAAGTTTTTCATAGGTTTTGCTTGAACTAAACTATAAAATGTATTTTTAATTGAAACTCCTATGTGAATTACTGGCTATTTCTCTGCTCATTGTAGTGTGTGAGAAAGTTTTGCAACTATTACATAAATAGATATTGAGTAGCCTTTAAGATTATCTGGTTTTCTGAAAGATCTGGGTTGCTGTTTTTTCAGGATGCATTGAACCCTTAGAAGCATGGAAGTTGGACCTCACCCCTATAAAATGTTGCCTTCTCATCCAGAGGCATGTCAATTTCCCTTTTTCTTGTGCCACAGAAACAGCAGAAGTTTTATACTGTATTCAACTGACATGCCACTTTTGCAGCTCATGACAACTGCCCATAGTGATTTTTCTCTTGTCATTCATGTACAACTACCCCAATATATTCTGAAGGGGCTTCGTGCTATTTTCTTCTGGTGCATTCAGGGTTGTATAAAAGATACAGAGCAAATTGGTGTTCTGATGTATTTTGGGAAACTGACAGACAATTATCACCACATCAGGATGATACCTACTGCCTAGATCCAGGGTCAATGATTATTCAGCAGAATTTGAGGTGACTTGGGAAATTATCTTCTAGTCTGTAAAGAGGGAGGACCAGAGATGTTTACCTCCCTTGTGGCAAGGATGACCTTAGCTTATTGTCTCTCACTGGTTTGTTTCTTTATCATGACAGAGATTTGAAAGCATGCCCTTATGGGACATGTAGATTTAGGATATAAGAGCATGCTCTTGCATGGCTGTTTCTTTCTTTGGTGCAACCACTCTAGTCTCTAGAGGAATTTGCCTAACCCAAGTGATTGCCACTTAAACTAATAGGGTAACCTTGTTACTATAATGGACTGTGATATACAGCATGTCAGTTTGTATGATTTAATAGCCTGTCTGGGCTAAAAGCTCTGTGGAAGTTTAAAACAGAGGTTTGATATGCTCAGGCCTGCTGGGGATGACTGCCCTTTACTTCCTGACAGCACTTAGATTATGACAATTCATGTTATCACATGCCCGATCTGAAAATGGGCATTGATGTCCATCCATGCCAGCAGCAGTATATCTTTAACCAGGCAAGAAAACACCAACAATTCAACTCAAAAAGCTATTTGTAAAGAAAAAAAAAAAAAAACACCAAAAAAAAACACCCCCACAAAATAGTGGAGAGGATTGATATAGCACCAATCAACTAGGGTAGGAAGGGGCTGCACAGCTCCTTGGTGGTGTAACTTTATGATTCAGGAGAGAGGGAAAGGGGCAGCCGAGATCTAACAGCATTGCTATAGAATTGCAACTCAAGATGGAAAGTGCAACTGATGAGAGAAGTATTGTGCTGTTTACTGGATGCCGAGACTTCTAGCTCCTATTTGGGAAATTAGTTTTTTTTTGTTTATGACCACTCCTTACCCTCCAAGAGTTCCTTTTTTGCCTTCTGATGTAAAGCTGTTATCTCCAGATGTCACTGAAAGGAGACAAAGATGCAGAATCACATTTTTCCAGCAAAGGACCAGAACGGTATTTTGACAAATACTGGGTTAGCCAAGGAAGTAGAAGCAAATCTGGTGAGGCATTTTAGTTCCTGTACTTAGTTTCCTATTTATAAAATAGGAAGCATTCCACCATTTCAAGTCTACTTTCCGTATGAGTCTGGCAAAGGTTATAGGATTGAAGTCTCACAGTTATAGGGGCTGCTTATGGTTTATGGATGTACTTTCTGGTAAAATTTCGGAGATGCTTAGGGGATAAACTGAGGTGATCAGTACATTTTTCTCTTCCCTTTCATCACAGACTCTCAAACTTGAATGTAATGTGTGACCTTAAAGTAACCAGGAAGATAATATGGCCCTTTCTGTCGAATTGCTTATCTAAAATCATATTATTATGCAAGCTGGTGTCAGCATGCTTTTTTTTTTTTGAATTGACATACTCTCAGAAACAATCTCTTTCTGCAGCTTCTTACTTTCAGTCCTTATATGTACTTTTTACAACATGTAGGTGCAAAGAAAGTCTTTGCTAAGACTACATTTCAAATCTGACACGCATTTTTACAATTTTATGGTCATTTTCCAAAGTTTAGAAAGTGCTTTGGACAATGATTTCTGTTCTATAGCTCCCAGAGCTTTATAGTCTGTCTTTTATGGCTGATTTCTGCCTATAAACATATTCATAAAATCTCTCACAATCAGAAACAATAGTCTATTTTTATAAAGCCTAAGTATAATCTACTCTTTTGAACTGTGCTACAGGAATGTTTGATGCAAAGACATTATTCTGCAGAGAAGCAGTCTCCAACCAGTGTGAGTTTGTGTAATTTAAGGGCTTGATTTATTGTTTTTACAAGCTGTGGTCTGTA
Source organism: Bolborhynchus lineola (assembly GCA_025448015.1). Classification (NCBI taxonomy): domain Eukaryota; kingdom Metazoa; phylum Chordata; class Aves; order Psittaciformes; family Psittacidae; genus Bolborhynchus; species Bolborhynchus lineola. Next base: position 69,348 of record JAOEHX010056623.1, read on the forward strand.
GAAGACTGTTAGCGGAGATAACAATAGCTTTTACAAACTGCCATCCACCCATAGCACTATCACAGTGAAGACATGCATATTCAGTGTAGAGATTCTGTACAACCAGTACATTTTCTCTGAAGGCCAGTTCAGAAGAGAGAGCTCTACAGAGAGTGTAACCTGTCAGAATAAAATTTGAAAATCATTAAAAAACAAACAACCAAGGATAAAAAGCTATTCTTGGTATAATTTTTTAACCTCACAAGAGTCACTCAAGGGATAATTCAAGTCCTACATAGTAGTTGAAATGGGTAGATTCAGGTTTGATACACAACACTTCAATGTTGCTAGTGACTTATGCCTTCCAAGATGAAAAAGAGCTCATTTTGTTCAAAATGTTCATAATTCATCTTGAATGTAGGGTTTCTAGAGCAGTTAGACTGCTACTTCACACAAGTGTTAACTTTAGAGCTTGACAGTCTATATGCACAAATGCTGAGGCAAATTCATGGAGTAGGTAACCATAACTACCAATAATTCAAAAACGAAGTAGTTTCTGGATATGAATTTAATATTTCTGTACAGAAAAAAAGACTGAGACGATGGCCAAGAAGAACACAGAAAGATGTTGCTCAGTGCATACACGTGAGCTATTTAACGCTATCAGCATGCTATTGATACAGGTGACTTGGCGTTCAAAATTATAAAATCATGTCCAAACAAGTTTACATAAAAAAAAAAAAAAAAAAAAGGAAATCATCCTTTTAAAATAATTATTTCTGTTCTTAATTGTGTATTTTCAAGCCATTTGCTCTAGCTCTAGAACTTTCATGCAGGATTTGGTGACACCTATTGGTACTAAGAAATGGAAAACCAAGACTATTCACAAATTTTGTCAGACCCCTCTCTGCCAAATCTCTTCAAAATCTGTGCGTTGACATATGTTCTGTACATGCTCATTAGCTCATATTAACTGATACTTTTTAACATCTGTCCAGTATGAGCAGTTGGGGTCGGGGGCCTGTGTGTGTGTGTCATCTTCCTTTACTCTATAGGGTCTGTCAGATACTCCACAGTATTACAATGCTTTAATTCCTCTCCATTGCCCATGGTCCTTTTTTCAGAGGCAGTGGCCAGCTAAGTATGGCACAGAAGCATCTTCACTTGCTGATATAAATATACCTTCTGTTTTTTTGTCCACATAGAATAATTCTGACTGTCCAGCTAATCTTGGCATAGGACTTCCTTAGCCCTGAAGTGAAGAGGTTTTTCTGGCTTCCACTCTGAAGAAATGAAGCTGCCAATGCAGTTTGTGCTGGAAGCACAAAAAGATGGGGCTGAGAAGAAATTTGTGTATAGCTAGTGTTTCAGTACTGCTATAATATCCAACCAGAAACTTTCTCGCCACAGCGTTAACCCCTTTATGTTTTGTTGTATACACTGTGCACTGGGAGAAGACCTTTTGAATAATTGAGGACTCACATCAGATCAGCTCATTTTTCATTTTCAAGTAATTTGTTTTTATTTTTTTCAGTCTCAGTAAGTAATGTTTTCTAGGTCTCTGATTATTCTTAGCTCTCCTTTAGACTTTTTCCATACTGAAAACAGATACTGCCAAAGCCTTACCATTGCCTAGTAGAATAAGCAGGTGACATTGTCTATCTCAGAGACTGTGTTCCTTTTTACATTTCCTTGACATCGTTGATTTATGCCAGGCTTGTGCTGTGGTGTAACCTCTACATCAGTTTCTGCAGAACTGGCATCTAGCCAAGTGTTCATCATTCCCTTCTTGTAATTCAGATTTTGTGTGTCTGAAGGCAAGGTATTTTTCTTCATATCTATTTGAAGTGCAATGTCCAAAAAGGTGATCTGTCTTCATTATCCCTAGATCAGCATGATATTTGTAGGTGAACATTTTGAATTTTACTATTTTTTTGCCTTCACTTCTCCGGTTTGCTGAGGTTTTTGTATTCTGAATAACTGATCAATTTTTACAGCCTATTGCAGTGTTGTTTGAGCTCTATTTGAGGTTCATGAAAATGGCAAACTCTGCTCTAAATTCTGATTTGTAGGAACGTTTGTTTGGTCCATGCCAGAAACCAAGATATTCAAAGTCTCTGTCTTTCCAACAATGCATCCAGTGGTTCTTCCAATTTGTCAGACAGAAATGCAGCATGTACCACTTCTGTGGCCCTGGAAATTTTGTCAGATGTGGAAGCCTTGCTTTCTGCCAAGGACACCTTCATAAAATGGTACACAAGACTTCCTCCACATGTTCTAGATTGCATTGAATTTATAGCATAATGGCAGCTTTCTCTCCAGGTCCCTTCCAGACGTCACACCAAGGTCTAAGACCTCATGGGCACATGTTCCAAATCAATACAGTTATCTACAAAGCCCTGTTTAAAGCTCCATGGAATAGCATTGCTGAATTGCGCCATTCACGGTTTTAATGCAACGCTGAACTGAGTCAGATACAGGACAATGTTTGCAGATACGCTTTCAAGAAAATTTCCATTCTGATGTTGGGTTATAGGTGAATGCTTTTTAGTAATGGCTATCAGCAGTTTTTGCATCTCTCTGACAGCAATTATATCTCTTCCATATTTCTGTAGTAGTTAACCCTGGCAGTTAGCTGTGAATCAGATCTAAGAGCCTGAATGAGAAAAAGAGAGTTAATACCAATTTTGTTTACATTATTAGGGGAGTTCACTATAGGTATTGACGTGATGAGGATCTTAGAAATAAGGCATGCAAGATCACATTCTGAATTATCCCCAGACACACTAGCATCTGTTTTCTTTTCATGTAATTAACCAAAATATCATCATTCTAGCCGGAAGACAAGTTTTGTCAAGAGGCAAAAGCAAATGCCTTCAGCAACTTGTGAGGGTGAAAATCATGATAAACACTCCAAATTTTCGCTGTGTTAGTTTATTTATAAGATGCTGTGTGTATCTGAGAGAGCAGGAACAACTAAGGCTCAAAACAGTTGACATCTGTTTTTTCATGAAGTACCAAGGTAGTGTTCTTTACTAGGGAAGAAGAGTCATATATCACCTTTGTTCATTTCTAAAAATGCCTATTTCCTTTGGGGGAAGACAGCTATCTTTTCAAGAGAATTGTTTGGAAAATCAGCCCCTCTGATGTTTTCTGTTGTTAAGTTGATATGTCAGTGTTTTTTCAGTGCTGGAGAGGGGCTGTAGGCTTTAAGTTACACAAGTCCATTTACCTCCTACAGAGAATGAGGTGCCTGCAAGGATTGAGGAGACTGGTTACCCAGCAGAAAGTTTAGGTATTCTGCAGAACTTCCCTGGCTTTTCTGTGCTAGGACAAATAACCACTCTGTTTTCCCATGAGTACAAATGACCTGTGGGCATGCAGTGAATTAGAAGTGGAAGAGATGGTGATAAGCCAGGAGCACAGTGGGAGAACAGTAACAATATTTTGCCTTTCAAACCATTGTGGCCATTCAAAGGACCTCTCAGAGTACCTGAGGTAAAGGTAAACGGCTGGGAAAAAAGTATTTTGGAGCAGTATTTTCAGACCACTGCCCTGGGACCTCAGGGTGGTGGTTTCAAGGGGACTCCCAGAAGGCACTGAAGGAAAGCAAACTTCCTGAGTCCTCACCCACAGGAAATGTTTCAAATCCCCAGCTCACTGCTTTGCAGTAGGTTTTAACACCTAGCCCATTTTGTAGTGATTCTTTTCGACAGAATGACAGGCTAAACAGCAAAACTGTTCGAAGCACAGTCTTTGTTCCTGACTTGCTCAAAGGGCACTCAGGAAAGAATAGCCCTTTGTTAGTGGTAGTTACAATATATATAACTAGTCAGTGTACATAATTCACGTGGACCCTGTTATTTCAGGGGTGTTCTCATTTGACTTTAAATCAAACAGCATATCCAAACTGAAATTATTATAAACGTCCAACTATATTGCTTTTATTTTTGCACTTTATCTTAAATTACTGTAGTTGCATTTCCATTCCTGAGGTTTTTGTAAATCACAAAATACTATTGCTACTGCAACCAATTTCCAGTATTGAATTCCTATAATGATAATTTAATAGATTCATCAATCTTTAATGCCAAAACAGAGTAATTTGACTGTGTCAGTGGAACTGATAATACTTTAAGAACATTCATATATCTACTAGAAGGTAATAACATGCTCATAATTTCTGT
>JAOEHX010056625.1:0-16193 GCA_025448015.1 Bolborhynchus lineola
ATAATTTGTGTAACTGCTGCTTCTGTAAACTAAATTTTTTAAAACCTTGTGTATCATGTGCAAGAAAAATACTAATGAATGTGGTGAGAAGTGATTACCTCTTCACTTACCCAACCACTCCAAGAAAGAGCTTCTGAATATTTATATTTCTCCCTCCCCCCCCTTTTTTTTTTCCTGGTATCAGTATCAAAACTACTGTTCCATCATACGGCTTTTTGGTCTGCAAAGTGCTGACACTGTTCTGATTGTAGGGGCATGGAAAAATGGGTGACTCAACATTTAATAAAGATGCACCTTCATGCTCAGTCAATTTTTGCAAGTGTATTATTTGAAAATTACTCAAATTACTTTCCACCTTTCTGATCCATTTTTCTCCCCAAATGACCAATTATAACTTATTATTATTGAGCAGTAAATGTATCCCATATAATTCACCTCTCTTTCTGGTTTGCAGAAGGTTTGGGAGGCTGTAAATTTGCCATTTGCTCACAGTTGCTGTGTCAGCTCTGTTATGCTGATGTCATAAATAGACTTAATTAGCAGAAGTCACAGATAGTGCAAAAAGGGAATGTTCCTCTTGATGTATAATTAGCAGGAAAATAATATAATCCATATAGACAATAATAAGAATCAAGATAAAAGAGCCCCATGTGGGATACAATTTTGTGATATTGTCCTGTATAGTAACTTGGTGTTTGAACAGAGAAAATGAGAGAACAGTAATTCTCTTTCCTTATGCTGTTGTTGAAGACTTCAGTACTACTTGCCTAAGGTCGTATTATGAGACTAAATATTTGTTTCTAATAGAAAAAGAAAAGTGGAAAAAACATATAAGAGGAATTCTAGAACAGTTTATGAACCCCAGATTCACTTGTCATGCGTGCTTTCCTATGCAAGCTTACACTCAGTTAACTGAAGTTCAGGAAACCTGGATTTAGGTTCCTGAGAACAGAATTAGGAGGCAAACAAAACTAGGATTTTAATGTGGACTGAAATTAATGTTTATAAGTATACTTAGCTTCTACTTCTTAACTTCTCAGTTTAGATTAGTGATTAGATTAGATTAGTTCTAGATTTAGTGTACCTTTCTCTATTCTTGTGGGCAAAAAAAGAGATGTTTTCACAGTGTGGTCAATAGCTTTTCTCTAGAAGCCCCCACGTTTCTTTCTTGTTTTCTGTTTGATAATTTTGCAGGGGAGGGGTCCCCCTCAAAAATAAATTTTCCCTACAAATGATCTTTTTTAAGTTGCTCAGTTTTAATGAAGTTATAATAATTGTATTCTCATGTTTAATAAGATGTTAGATGCATACTGACAATTCATCATGTATCACATGTAGCATTACTTATTAATAACTTTATTCTCTACAATAGTCCTTATACCTTACATTGAGCTGCATAATAATTCCTCATCTATAAAATGGGAAGAGTTTTTCAGGTAACTAATGCATAACTATGTGACTATACTGTGATGATTGTGTTCCTCATTTTACACTGATGCTGTTCTGCTGCACTCAGCAATTCTTTTGAACTTTATTTGTGTTTTAGTCAGTTTAGGTGAAACACTGGGGCATGATTTTGATGCAGTGGTTCTGATCAGGGCCTGTGTTAGCATGTCTGTCCACCTTTTCACTTCCCGCTACTTGGATTAAAATCTACTATATCAAGTTTTAGTGATCCATTGACCTCTGAAATTGCTAATGTCTAACAGAAGAACAGAGAAACCTCTTGTCAGGAGTATATTTACATAATGCCCCAATGACAAAGGATAGACAGTGAAAGACTGCCTATACTTCAAGTAATCATGAACTGTTTTAGCTTTGTCCTTCTTTTCTATTTTCAACACTGCAGCAAAATTTGGAATGGCTTTTTTAAGATTTACTTTAGGGAATATGTCCAAAACTGTAAAGCAAATTCTATGTTTAGCCTGCTTATACTCAAGCTTTATTCTTATGCATTTTTTATTTCTCCTTGTTTTTTCTGTTGTGGTGGGTTGACCCTGGCTGGATGACATGTGCCAACCAAAGCCGCTCCATCTCTCCCTTCCTCAGCTGGGCAGTGAAGAGAAAATATAACAAAAGGCTCATGGGTTGAGATGAGGACAGGGAGAGATCACTGGCCAAATACTGTCATGGGCAAAACAGACTCAATTTGAGAAATGAGCTTAATTTATTACCAGTCAAATCAGAGTAGAATAATGAGGAATAAATGCAAAATCTTAGAACATCTTTCCCCTACCCTCCCTTTTTCCCAGGCTTAATTATATTGCTGATTTTCTCTACCTCCTCCACTCCAGCAGCACAGGGGACAGAGAATGAGGGTTGTGGCTCCCACAGTGGAGCATGCTACATGAACATTTTCAATGTGAGTTCTCCCCATGGGCTGCAGTTCTTCACAGACTGCTCCAGTGTGGGTCCCCTTTACGGCAGAACAGTCTGCTCCAGCATGGGGTCACAAGGCCTGCCAGCAAACCTGCTTCAGTGTAGGCTCCTCTCTCCATGGGTCCACAGGTCCTGTGGGACCCTGCTCCAGGCAGGCTTCCCATTTGGTCAAAGCCTTCTTTAGGCATTCATCAAGCATGTGGGCCTCCTCCCCATGCTGCAGGTGGATATCTACTCCACCATGACCCTCTATGGGCTGCAGAGAGACGAGCTGCAGAGAGACAATCTGCCTCACCATGGGCTCCACCATGGGCTGCAAGGGAACCTCTGCTCCAGCACCTGGAGCACCTCCTCCCCTCCTTCTGCACTGACCTTGGTGTCTGCAGAGCTCTTTCTGTCATGTATTGTTACTCCTCTCTGTGCTGCAATTGCATAGTTTCTTTTCCTTCTTCTTAATTCTAGTATCCCAGAGGCACTCCTGCCTTTGCTAATAGGTTTGGCTTTGGCCAGCTGTGGGTCCATCTTGGCGACATCTGATATTGGCTCCAATGGATGTGGGGGAAGCACAGTTGTAACAGCCAAGGATCCAGTTCAAGGGGTTTGCCGTTTGTAAGTTCTACAGAAAAATAGATTCTATAGTCCTTTGCAGTTTATATTATTCACAGTGGTTACTTATCTAAAGGCTAAGAAAGAACTCTGCCATTTTCTTTACTCTGCAAAAGTCAAAAAAAGACTTAATCTTTAGTTAATAAATAGGTAACTGCAATGCCAGCCAAAAATTCTGGGACAAAATTATTATAGAGAACTATTAGCTCCTCTCTTTTCTTTCCCCTTCCTCAGTCTGTCTCATTCCATGGCGACATTTAAAAACTAAGCAATTCCCTTTTGTTAGAGTACAAAACAGAGTACAACTGGTTAAAACTTAAGGGAAGTTTAGATTCGATGTAAGAAAGAAGTTCTTTACTGTAAGGGAGGTGAGGCATTGGAATGGATTGCCCAAGGAAGTTGTGAATGCCCCTGAACACCTGGCAGTGTTCAAGGCCAGACTGGACAGAGCCCTGGGTGACACGGTTTAGTGGGAGGTGTCCTTGCCCATGGCATGAGGGTTGGAACTAGATGATCTTAAGGTCCTTTCCAACCCCAACTATTTTATGATTCTATGAGTATTGCAGCATTTGCTTTTATTCTGCATTGGAAAAAGAAAAGTGACAAAATTAAAGGAGAGGAGAAGAAAAAGAAAATATTAAAATAGGACCAATCCCCCAGTTCAGTGGACTAATGGCACACTCCTGAGAAGGAAGCTGAGAAGTGACCTTATGAGAATGTATGGGTATGTTGTTAGGAAGACAGATGCTCTAACATTCTAAGAAGCTCTTTAATCTGCCAGAGACGAGCACAACAAAAGTCGCAGGAAGATGATACAAACAACAAAGGAAACAAATGTAGGAAGTGTCTGTTATATTATAGGATGTTTTTCTATGCCATTTTATAGGATTAATAGGCAGGAAAACAATCTGTTGATCAGATTGAAGTCTGGGGATTGAATGGAACAACTGTCAGCAAATAGGGAAGTGGGTTTGTATACGACCTAAAGGCTCCTACATGCATACTGAGATAAAAAATTAAATGGACATTTTTGAAAGTTAAAGTTATCAAAAGTTTGTGGGCAAAATATCAGCTCACTTCTCATTTTAATTCCAGAATGTATGACATTCTGGAAAAAAACGTTTGAGTAAAATAGGAGATATTTCTCTCAGTACACAGGCAAGAATTTAAAGGATGTCAGATTCACTATCCTGTCAGACTTTAAAATAGTTGTACAACGTAAGGTAATTGGAGGAAGTCCAAAAGAGAAGAACAAAAAGACTTGAACTAGAGGTGAAATGACATACAGAAATGAATTAGTTCAGTTATTTCATATAAAGAAAACTGGGGAGGAGGGGTAGAGGGTAGAAGATTCTCAGAAAAATACACTAAGAGATAAATGATACCAGTTTCCCAAATAGTAAAGGACATTTGTAATTTGAAAACTGTTTAGAGCAGGGAAATAGTACAATCTCTGTGTCCACCATGAATGGGGAAAGAATTTTCAGGTAGAAATCTTCAGTTTAGATGTTTTGGGGGCTTTTTTCTTGTTGTGTTTTGGGGGAGGGTGTTGATTTTTGTATGTTTGTTTGTTTGTTTGTTTTTCTTATAAAAAGGTAACTAGAAAAACTCCAGCATACCAAAACCATGAACTATTCTCCAAAGGCATAGGCAGTGAAACTTTGGGATTACTGTGGAGCCTGTGCTTTCAGGCAGACATTATTCTGAATGACGCAGACATAGGTGATTCTCCCTTTGGAAGGAAGATAAAAGGTTTACCAATGTCCTTTGCAGTTCTGATTCCAGAAATGTGTGTAAAAGCACTGTCTATACCCGCTTACCAAGAAAAGGGCTGTGTGTTTATGAGGAAAGAAAGGTTAAATGATTCCAATAAAATCATTTAGTAATAATCAGGAAATCCTTTGTTTTTTCTGATGGATCATGTCACATCTTCAGAATGCCATTAGCACCAATAAACTCAAAGGAGAAAGTGGCTGAGAAGGTACAAGGCAAAGCTATGGTTTGAAGGGAAAAGCTGTTTGACTAGTTATCTTGTCATTGTTTCTTTCTTTCTTCATTCTTTACAATGAAAATAAAACTATTTTTTATTCAGTTATACTGAGCATTCCAGGTTTAATGATTCTATTAACTTTCAGATGAAATCCACAATATATTCCTCATTATTAGTTTGCCAAAGTAAATGGAAATAGTACTTTAAAATTTAATGCAGAGTATGCTTAATGTTCTACACCATTTTTATTACTGGTTAATCCTCAAATAGTACCACATATAACACAAAATATGTAGAATGGAAGCCACCACCACCCACAACAAATGTTCAATAAATCAGAATCCTTGATTTAATAGCTAGCAGCTTTGTTTAAATACGGTTGGGTTGAGTTCACTGGGCAGCAAATGCAATCACTTACCTTGGTACGGCATTAGTAGCTCAGAGTAAAAAGTCTCTTTTTGTAGCATTTGAGAAAAACCGTGGTAAAATATTTGACCGTTGACTGTTGTAGTTGGCTTGTCCTGGAAGATAACTTTAATTTATGTGTGAACATTGCTCATCTCAGATGTTCCAGATAGGAAAATACACCATCCACATGAGCATCAGTCACATGATTTCTTATGACTGGACAGCGAGAAAAAAAAAATCTTGTTTTTGTGCTCAAATAAGCAGTACAGAACCATTCCATTAATAGTGGATATCACAGTAAGGATGCCTTTTTTGCTGCTTGAGGGCTTCTTTTCACCTTTCTTTTTAGGGAGTAAAAGCTACTTACATGAATGGCATGCATTATTGATTGCTTATGGAATTATAAAGGCTCAAAATGAAACTTTGTAAGATATCAAAACATTAGTAAGTTATACATGTGGAAACTTGATGTCTTGAAAATGTCAAGTATTACTAAGGTTGATTATCCATGAAATTCACAAAAAACATTCAAACATGGGTTTTAGTGGAATGTCAATATAAGGTGCTAAATGCATACCTAAAACGTAATTAAAATTTAATGTTTATATGTTTTATATAAAATCAAGCAAAATAAAGTAGCTGTGAAAGCATGGACTTCAGATTTCTTAGCTCTAAACATCTGCAAGTACAAGTTGCACTAAAACATTGTGGATTCTTTGCTAGGTAGGAAAGACTTCATTTCATGCAGAATATTTTAATGAAACCTTAGTGTTAGTAAATTAAAAGGGGATTGTTGAAGAAGGGACAAGATAAATTAGTTTCTTTGGGTTTGCACATTAAAAGCCAATTTGAAGGCAATGTCAAGAAATTGATGTATTGTCTTATGCACTGAAATTTTGCAATCATATAAGTCAAAGCAAATGCTTTTGGTGCCTTTGCTTTTGGTAGGGGGTAGCTGTTTTGATTTCCAGCCAAATGTATTGAATTATAATTATGCTCTGTCTTGGTATAGAAAACATGCTTCGAATATCATGTATTTACTGTGACATCCACGTAAGAAAAGGAACTGTGTCATATTTCTGTTTGAAGAAACTTCATGGCACCTCTGATGGCTCTCCTACAAATAGAAAGATAGGCTGCTTGCTGAAGCGTTTATGGCAAATCTATGTAACAGCGAATCATATATTGTAAATTTGTACTTCCAAACATAACCTTCTTTTCTACATCACGGCAAAGTAACCTAAAAAAATATGTTATTGTTGCTATTTTCTGGATGGTAGCAGTATACAGTGCATATCTGTGTGTACATCCTAAAGAGCAATACTGAAATTCAAAATGGACAGTGTAAAGGAGGAGGAATAAGTGAAATAATACTATGAAACTGAAGAATTTGCAGGATTATTTAAATATTTTCTGATGGTAGACTATGAGATATTTCTGAATGTTTAGAATTTTTTACTGTAGAAATTTAATTTGTTTGGATTATAACTATATTAAATTAAAAGCTACTTTCAGCCTTGACATATACGTCTTCATATCTTTTATTTGGCTTGATAAAGGCTTATAGAAAAAAAAATTTAAAAAAATCCTAAGAACTTAAAAAAATAGTTCCCTCTTCTGAATATCTGAATCACGGTTTTCTATAAAATATATATTGTGTTTTCTTATTGATTTTCAATAAGTGTTTACCATTTTTATTCTATTTGGTCACATAATTAGTATCTGCTTTCTAGAATTATTTAAAATAATATTTCAGACTGTCAGCCACCTTCCTTATTTAGTGCATGAGCTTAACATCTGTTTTGGGGTTTTGTTGGGGATTTTTTGTTCAGTTGGGTTTTTTTTGTTTTGTATTGTTTTCTTTGTTTTGATTTGGGTTTTTTTGCCTTTTTTTTTTTTTTTATATGATGGAGACAAATATTTTTCTTTAACATTATGTAAGGTTATTTAATGCCATCATCAGTAATGTTTCGTCTAGGCTGCATGTATGACAGCTGATGTATTTCTGCAGGTATTGTAGTAGAAATACTTGTTACAAATTGTAGTTTCTAATTTATGATACCTACAAAGTACACAGGTGACTGTTCTAGCAGGCCTCACTTGTCTGGCAGAACAATTAAGTATCGTTCCAACATTAACTTTGGTGTTTTACTATAGTATAGTCATCCTTGTATCATTTCCTCACCTCCATTTGGGGAAAAACATGGTCATCAGTCTAAAGAGTTTCAACCCAGAAATATTTCTGGTATGAAATATGATCTTTTCAAAAGTCAATTTAAGCTTATTATCCACAGAAAAAAATGGCTCCACCACTGCAGTTTAAGTATGTATCTTGCCTTTCTCAACTTTTAATTTTGCACGTACTCCACACTACTCACAAAATCACTGCATTGGCAGAATGTTCTTGTCTATCAGTGTACAGCAAGGCAGAAAGGAATGCTTAATATAGCTCAGAATATTTGATTAAATTATCTTCAGTGGAAAATACTGTCTTATTAAGTTCCCACAGGAGAACTTTTTTTTAATTAGTTTTGATTGAACTCTGTGAAGAGCATTTCTCAAGTTGAAATGGATCACTTATTGAAACCAAAAAAGAAATTTAATTCAGAAGAAATCAAAGACATGTGTGTTAAATACCTGTCTAAGGCTTCAGAAATCCAATTTCATGTATTGGAAGTAAACTAAAAAAAAGAAGTCTAACAGGGTGAAAAGGTACATTAGTAACTGCACTATTGTTTATCCTAGCTTCTAAAGGCTTAGCAGAAAAGAGAAATGTAGTCAACCTTTTTGGATCTATGAAAAGGTAAAATACATAATATAATAGGGGCATTGGAACTAGATGATCTTAAGGTCCTTTCCAATCCCAATCATTCTGTGGTTCTTTAATATTGCTTTCAGATTAAATATATAGAGATCATCTCATTTTAGAAAATGTTTAGAAATGTTTTAGTTGTGATAAATTGTCATTTTTATCATTAACAACTTTTCACCACCTAAGGCTTTCTTTGTGAAAGAAAAGAACTATTTGCATATTAAAGAAAGAACAGAATCACTATGCTTTTCTCTTATTGTAATTGTAATTTCAATTTTGACTCCGTATCAATGTCCTTTCAGAAATAAAATTAATATTATTGTATATTGATATTTTTATACATAATACATAGTATTCTATATCAACTGAGGGAACATATTTTATAAACAATTCTATGCATATTTCATGCATAATTTCTCAATATAGTCTTATCTCAATCAAAGTTGGGCCATAAATGTACATTGTAGTCCATGAGAAACAAAAATACTCAAAAAGTAAATGCATTACTTTACTTCAAAGTTGTTCCATAGTAATTCTGTTTACCGATTGAATTTGGGAGGATGCTTTTTATTTTTTGGGTTTTGTCCCTGAAAAACAAGTATGGTTCTTGGATTCATGGATGAAGGATTTTATCCATTCTTTTTGTTTTAATTTAAACAATAGTTCGCATCTGTGAGCACGTTATGATTTCTTTCCTTTTATGTGAAGAATATTCAATTTATTTTTTAAAAATTAAAATAACCCTGAAATTCCTAAACTGGACTTTTAAACATTAGCTTAGTGCATGTTATTTATATTTCAGCTGTGCATATATTATTCCAGGCATTGTCCACAGTGTCCTGGTCTGTAATAATTAATAGTTCTTTGCATTCCTCCTGAAAATACACATTTTAGTGACATGTTTATGCACATTCCTAGTCTTTTTGTAGGCATTAGAATGTACGACCTGTATAAAGATGCGTTTGCACAGGCAAATCCCTAGCCTGCAAACATGTAAAAAAATAATGTTGTGTTATGAAAAATAGCAGCACAAGCAAAATTAAGCTGGAGAACAAATTTTATAATAAGCCTATTAAAAGCTGAAAATAGATTGCTGGAAGGTCAGCTGAATTGTATACATTTGGTAATGAAAATCAAACCACCTGCCTTTGACATCATTGCCTGTATTGCATAAACTTCTAGGAGGATTCATGAAAACTTCATGCTGTGTATTTTCATTGGTAGATCAACAGCATCAAGAAATCTCCAGTTCACTTAAACTGGTGAGACAAAAAATGAAGTAATGGACAGTTTGCGGGTTTTGTTTTCTTTTTATTTATTGTGTGTTAGTGTGAAAATCTGTAAGGTTTTTCCCATGGTTAACCACATAGAAGGCTATAAGAAGCCCTTAACATCAGTTTGTAGCAAAACAGATGATTTGATCTCAGAATCTGTATACACATCAATGAGTTTCATTTTGTGGGTTCAGTTGAGAATGCAGCTAAGACATTGGCAAATTAAAGGTTAATCCTTCAGTTGAAGTGCATGAATGTTTCCCCATTGCCTGCAGGTGGGAGATGAATATGGTAATTGGGCAAGCCTGACTTTCCAGTGATTTTCAGGTGAAAATGTAACTGGTGATAATTAAAGGCTAATTACCTTTAGCTAGCAAGTGGGAGTAAGGTGCTCTAAAGCAAAAGAGAGACAATTTGTTCTGTTCTGGTAAGATCTCTTGGGGTTGGAAGGAAGAATGGTTTATGTTTGATTGTATTTTTATTCTGCCTTTGTTTTTTATTTTTTTATTTTTTTTTTTTTTTGTTGTTGTTGTTGTTGTTTTGGTAAAGCAGAGGACAGATATGAAACAGTAAGCTGTAACACCTAGTTTTTGTAGGTTTTGGGGGGTCATTTTCATTTAATTTTATCATTGTTTTCCTCAAGAGGTGGAAAAAAAAGGTAGTGATTCTGAAAGTTTTTTGGCTATTTGCATGTTAGCAATATTACCATCACAGGCAATATGGCCCATTTTAAATACAGCTTCTTCTGAGATGCTCATTAAAGAAACTTCTTTCAAAAGTTTCTGTCAGTGACAGCTTTCAAAGGCACCACGAAGAGTGAATCCTCAGATGGATTTAGAGCGTTAGAGCTTCTCACATTTTTCCATCTTGCTTTCATGGTAGGATGTGTTAGGTTTTATAGTTAGTCTTCCCTTTGAAGGCTTCTGGGTCCAGGGAATTTGAGGATTTTACTCTCAGACTCCTTTCCTCTTTGACAAGGCAGCCTGGTTGCTAGCACAACTCGTGTCATGAAGATATTTCTTTTGTTACATTAGGCACTGTATCACTTACCTGTAAAGTAAACAGCTCTGCATAAGGAGGGGGTAAACAAGTCTTCTGGTGAATGCTTTGACATATTTATTCTCTGTGTCATTCATATAATATATGTTTTACTGTGGTTTTGCAATTAAATAATAAATTTTCTGTTTAGACAGTCATATATAGTGGTTGAGTCTACATATCATGACAGTCACTTTGAATAGTAGGTGATGAATCTAAAAATTTGTCTCCTCCTTTTCTTGCAAGGTGCTTGGGTAGCAGTCACATGGCCCAGCACAGGTGTCTACAATGAAAATTTAGGCTTTGTTAGCACACAGTAGGTCTGTACTTACACTCCAGGTTATTTGTAGTACCTACAGGTCTAATGTTCCTTTTCTTGAGCAAGTTTATAACTGCTGAAACTTTGAAGTGCTAACCAGGTAAGTGACTGATTTATTTTTAAGCTGTTCACTTTCAAAATGTGGTTTTCTTTGACTATATTATCTTCTATACTTGGGCTGGTAGATCTGTCCTTATTACTTCAGATCTAACACTGAAAGGTACATGAGGGGAAAGACCAGTGGCACTCGTATTTAACTTTTAAGCAGCAGTCCAGAGATTAATATATTCCTGTGGAATAGAAAGGGTGAGAATTATGCCAGGTTAGGAAAACCAGCTTTGAAATGGAATTAGGAGAGATGACGCCTTGATCTTATTTTCCAGGTTAATATCTTAAAATATAATCAATCAGTAGATTATCTTAGAAAACTGTTTCACTAATTTGTATTTTAAAAATTATTACCCCTAAATGTGACATTTCTTTAACTCCTCAGGTAAAATCTTATTTCAAAAGACTAGAGAAATTTGTGTGTATATGTGTATGTATATAAATTTATGCCTTTCTTTATGTATCTGATCAAGCGGAACTGCAGATTGTCCAGTTACCAACTGGCGATCTGGGGGGCATCCTTCAGAGGTAAAGTTGATTTCCAGGAAGTTTGTCTATTTGCAGAAATGGGGAGACCTTTTCGGGCAGCTGGACAAATTCTGGCAGCACAAGCCCATGCAGGTAGGCAGACCAGCTAGCCTTCGCAGTTTTGCGTTAAAACTGTCAAGAGAATTGACGTGGCCTTTTGAACTTTTTCTGATTCTACGGTGTCAGCATCTTTGGCAGAAAAAGCATTCTTCTAGTGCATTTTTTATTAGATCTAATTTTAATTCTGATTTCCATTAGAAAGAGATTGTGTGTTCTTGTGGCCATACTTCTAGAAAAAGGGAATTACAATGAGTCCTTAATTTTTATGGAAAAGTATGGAAATAGAATGGTGGAATCCAATACTATATAATTACATTGATCACTAAGTCTGATGTGGTTTTGTTCCTGTAAGTCTCTCAAGAAATATTTCACAGAAAGAAGAAATAAAAAAATGCTTTTGAAAAGAAGCAACATAAATAGTAGCAACAATAGTTTATGCGTTTACTTATTAAAGCATTGGAACATTCAGATGCTCTATATGTCAAGTCAAATAGGCCTTACAGGCTGCAAGGGGGAAATCAAATTACCTTCTTCATATTAAAAATACCTTACACTGTAAGCTGCAATTGCTGTAATTAGTAGAGCAAATTATGAAGGGCATTTTGTGAAAAATTTAGCACTATACTTCAGCTTAGGAGCTGTGTAAAGTTTACCTTGTCCTAAAGATATTATTCTGTTTTTTTGGTTTGTTCTGTCATCCTCTTTTTGGATACTTTATCTCTGGAAACACTCATGAGAAGAAAAAGAGTGTTTATTTGTCACTAACATTCTGTCAAATAGCTATTTATCCAAATGTTCTTAAAGTTGCTTTATATGAGAAGGCACAGTTAGTGAATTCCTCAAAGCAGGAACTCTTGCATAATGCTTCAATTTCCATACAATGCCTTTGCACCCACTGGACTGATAGTCAGTGATGTCTACAAATTATTTTAGGTTTTCTTCTTTTCTTTGAAGCCTTTTAAAAAAGTGTGAATTTTCATCCTGTTGATTGTTTTGCTCCATAATAGGCTTACCAGGATTTCTGTTTTGGGAAGATACCTGCTTGGCTTAGATAATCTTTTGCATTTAATTATATTTTGGCTTGCTTTATTGTATAATATCTCTCTCCTTTCTACCCTCACTTTCCTTGGGGAATACTCATCTTTGATGTGTGCATAAAAACAGGTAATAAGGAAAACTGAAGTT
Organism: Bolborhynchus lineola; assembly: GCA_025448015.1. Taxonomy (NCBI): domain Eukaryota; kingdom Metazoa; phylum Chordata; class Aves; order Psittaciformes; family Psittacidae; genus Bolborhynchus; species Bolborhynchus lineola. The sequence goes on from JAOEHX010056625.1 coordinate 12,708, forward strand.
TGAAATAATTTTAAGATATATTTTTTTCAAACTCAGTCTGGTTTTCCCTCTAATGTATTGCAGTTAACCAAATTCAAATAGTTGTGTAGCATAAATAATATTAAAAAAAATTAACTAATAAAAATATAGTACCTAATAAATAGCTGGTTTAATTTTATTACGTAAGATTCAGAAATCCTTGTGGATATACAGTTTTGCTGTTCCTCTGGTATGTATATATGTCCTTGAATTTCACAGATACTGAAAAACTAGTTTATCACACTTCAGTAAGTTCCTTATGTTCTTGTTTTCCAACAGTAATAACTTAATTTTCTCAGAGAAGTGCTGGAAAATGCAACATTTCACAAAACAAATTAGAATGGAAAGCAATAGAGAGGATATTCTTTTTTTCTTCTTTACAAAAAGGTTTTCATTATTACTACTGCTTGAAAAAAATACACTGAAATTTGAAGATGGTTTTTTTTCTGTTGGGTTTCATTTTTTATCTTCAGGGAAGGAAGAAAGGGAGAAACAAGCTTTGGCACTTCAGTAAGCGTCTCAAAGAGCTCAACAGAACTGATTAAAAACAGAAAGATGGGGCCAGAGGAAGGGAAGAGCTGTTCCTTAATAATATGGTTTTGTTATTCTTTGATAAACGTTTGGTAAAAATTTTGAAATAAGCTCTTCAGAGAACTTGATCTGTGCTGTTCTTACAGTCTCTTGTCATTCCTGTGGAGGCTGTTAATAAAGCAGCCAAATGTGACTGGTTTATCAGAGAGAGAAGGAAGACAAGTCTGGATAATATGGCTGGATATGGGTGTGATTTTGAAAGCTGGTGCAGGAAGTGTATTACCCATTTTCTGTCCAGGACTTTAATAAGTAAATTATGTAGGTGTATGCAGGAGAGAGAGAGAGACCTGGCTTGTTATTTAGAAAATAAAGAAAAAAAGCAGTAGCTATCCTCAAAAAATGTGGTTGCTCTCCATGGGCTGAAGCTCCTGCAGGAGCCTGCTCCTTCATGGACTCTCCATAGGCTGCCGCTGCCTTCATAACACACCCTACTCCAGCTTGGGGACCTCGCCGTTGCTGCAGGTGGATTTCTGCTCCACCATGGACTCTGCTGTGGTGCCTGTCCTCCTTCTGCACTGACCTTGGTATCTGCAGGGCTGTTCTGCTCACATTTTTCTTGCTCCTCTCTCTCCTAGCAGCTGCACTTCTTTTGCCCTTTCTTTGGGCACTGTGGGTCTGTTTTGGAGCTGGCTGTCCCTGGCTCTGTCCAACACGCTGATAGCTCCTGGTTTCTAATTGAAGAGATCACCCTACAGTCACACCTCCCTGTTATCAAAGCCCTGCCAAGTAAATGTGATACAGTTATTTATAAGCATGATAAAAAAGAAAGGAAAAAATGCATCTTGGAAAGGTTAATTTTTCTGTTTGAGGTGTATCAAATAGACACTATTTTACTTGTGTCATGATGCATACTTACAAATCAGTTAACCTGACAGGGACTACTTTTCCCTGTGCTTGGTGTTATATATATGAGTGACTTGGCTAGCTTGCTGCTACATGACACTCATTTACACAGCTGACTGGGTGTCCTGGGGAAAAATTGTCCAGTTCATGCACTTTAAAGCAGATCAGGATGAAATTATTAATGACACAACATTAAAAACAAGACTTGCTGAAGCATGCCTTCACCTAGATTGAGTATCAGACTATCACACAAATGTGTCCCTACAGTGAATGGAAAATGTAATGTATACATAAGATAGAGGGCTGTCTGGGGAGAAGGGAGCTGGCTTCAGACTGATTCACAAATCCCTAAATGTTTATTCATTAAGAGCAGCTTTCTCAAAAAATACCATTTTCATTAATAAAATTTATTTATGAAGAAATAGAAGTGAAAAAAAAAAAAAGTTGAAAGTTTTGTACTGCTTTTAACCTGGAAAACTTTAACCACAAACCAAAAGAACTTTTCTGTATGTCCATATGTTAGAAATAGGGGTGTGTAGTTTTTAATACATGTTTTAATAATATTGCTATGTTTTTGGTTTTCAATAACATAGCGATTTCCTACTTGCCTTCTATTTGTCCATGAGCACCTTTGTGTATAAGGGAAGACTTCCTCTTCCTTTAATGAAAGCGCAGTATAGAGGCCCAAAACGGAGTGAAGCTCAACAGCTACCCTCTAAAACCACGAAGCAGTGCACAAGGTGGTGATTGAGTGGAGTAGCACAGTGTTCTTTGAAAAAGGGAAGATTTGAGAATGTCAGCTTTCTGAGATATGAGGGGATCCTTACATAAGCAGGATACTTGCACACCTCGCTCATTCTCTCTGAAGCTTTGCCTCCAGTCACTCTCCAAACGTGTGAGCATGCCTGCATTGCAGTCATGGCCCAGTCAGAGCCCCACTGAAGCATGCTGCCCTTGGGCATATTTTGTTCAACATGGTATTATAAGGGCTGGGTTGGTGTGTTTAAAGAAAAGCAGCAAACCTGTTATATAAATTCACAAAACTCAGGGCTACACAGTGAATGCTGACATTGATTTCTCTTGTGTTTATCTCATCAGCTGCTTCAGATACTGATGCTCAAAGACTCGCCACTGGGCCCGTAGTCTTGTGGCACAAGGAGGTCAACACCCACAAGTAGTAGCTGATGGTGTCTTTACCATTTCCTCACAGGTTACTCTGGTTCCCCTGTATTGTAGGGTCTCCCCATCCCTTAGGCCTGTTACCAAAGGAGTTTATATAGAATCACCCTAGAACACATCAACCAAGGCTATGTCCAACCTGACCTCAAACAATGCCAGGGATGGAGCATTCACAATTTCACTGGGCAAACTATTCCAGTGCCTCACTGTCCTTACACTAAAGAATTTCTTCATCATATCCAATCTAAACATCCCCTGTTTAAGTTTGAACCCATTACTCCTTGCACTATAACTACAGTACCTAATGAAGAGTCCCTCCCCAACATCCTTATAGGCCCCCTTCAGATATTGGAAGGCTGCTATGAGGTCTCTACGCAGCCTTCTATTCTCCAGCCTGAACAGCCCCAACTTTCTCAGCCTATCTTCATACAGGAGGTGCTCCAGTCACATGATCATCCTCAAGGCCTTCCTTTGGACTTGTTCCAACAGTTCCATGTCCTTCTTATGTTGAGGACACCAGAACTGCACACAGTACTCCAAGTGAGGTCTCTTGAGAGCAGAGTAGAGGGGCAGGATCACCTCCCTCGACCGGCTGGTCATACTCCTTTTGACGCAGCCCAGGATACAGTTGGCTTTCTGGGCTGCAAGAGCACACTGCCGGTCCATGTTCATTTTTCAATCGACCAACACCCCCAAGTCCTTCTCCGCAGGGCTGCTCTGAATCTCTTTCTGCACAACCTGTAGCTGTGCCTGGATTTCTCTGACCCAGGTGGAGGAACTTTCACTTGTCATGGTTAAACTTCATCAGGTTGGCATCAGCCCACCTCACAAGTGTGTCAAGGTCCCTCTGGATGG
>JAOEHX010056626.1:0-20912 GCA_025448015.1 Bolborhynchus lineola
TGTTGTGGGTGTTTTGGGGGGTTTGTTTATGGTTTTTCTTGTTGTTTGGTTTAGTTTGAGTGGTTCTGGGTGGGTTTTGGGTGGGTTTTTTTGGGGGGGAGGAGGAAATTGTGGTTTTTGTTTGGTTGGTTCTGGGGATTTTTGTGGGTGGTTTTTGGTTTTGCCCCAAAAAGAATTGTGAATTGACTCAGGCTCTACATTTTGCCTTTCACTTCAGGTTCTATTACTTATTTTTAATTCATTGTCATACTTTGTAAGTCTCTCTGAGGGACAGGAGTCATCAGAGACCTGTGCATTGGGACATACAGGTTTCTTAGCTTGGTACTGCTGGCAAGTCACTACCTTTCTGTGCCTCAGTTTACCTGCATGTAAATACAGGTGTTGGCAGCCGCCTGCTCAGAACCATATAGCATGCCTCAGTTTTTTGAGACTATCCTCATTCACACTAGTGGTGTTTTATGTAGGTTTGCTTTTTCGTGACTAGTTTACCTTTATCACTTATGAATTTGACTGAATTTTTTTTGTGGCATGTTACTTGTTGCTCACCCTACTAGAAGCCTGCTGAACACTGTGACCTTCATGAATAAAATCGTATTTCATTTATAAAACAGGTAGCATAAACCACTTTATGCTTCATCCCTTCCGTGAAAGTGACTACCAGCGTTTGTGGGATGGCCCTTGTCTCATTAGGAATCTTGTTACCTTTAGTAAGACCCCCTCAGGAGTCCCTGCTAGCAAATCTATGATGTCTACATGTCTGAAAGTACAGATCAGACTTACTGTCCCATAAAACTTATGGGACCATTTCTCAGCAGAAACGGTGCAATTGGTTATGCTGAGGTGTTTTTAATAGAAAAATGAACCAATCTGACTACCACAGGAACTAAGAGCTGGCATTCCTGTTTCCACACAGCAATGTGTGGGTAATCCCTTATGTTGGTGGCTTTGATCAAGGCTCCCTACCCTTCTCTTAGTTCCCAGCCCTGCTCAGTGATATTCCTTTTGGCGTCCATGAAGTAGAGAACTGGGACTCCGAGTGCCATTAGGAAGACAAGACCAGGAAGCCTCAGACTTGTTGCAAGGGTCTTATCTGTTGACATGTGAAAGAAAAGGTCCCTCTGTGAAAGCACAAGCAATTGATGTTTCTTTTTCACAATTTACTGCATCAAAAAATTAGCCTGACTGGAGAGTGATATTTGTACAAGGACTATCAAAATGCAGTATTTGAAATTCTAGGTATTGATATAATTTTGTATTATTATGGGTCCCCAGAGTGGCCATTATCTTTTGATCTAGCTTTAGTTAATTTTAATGATCTCCTTGATTTTTGGAAGCAAAACACTGAACACAGTCCCACTAATACCTGATGACTGCAAATTTATACATAAGGATTTCCAAACAACCTCACAGAGTGCTTTTGAGGGCTGCACAATTACACTGAACAGACATGTCCATGCTCTGGCATGTATTTTTTCTATTGTGAGCATCAAGAAGAGTATGCAACTAGATTTTCCACTCTCCAGTGATCTTCAGTAACATTTTTCCAAATGAACCCTTGAAGATAATCAGGAACTTTTGTACTTTGCTTTCTATATATGCAAGGAATTAGAATCGCTAGTTGAATTCAGGGGATGAGGATTAGTGGTAAGGCTGGGCAACGTGGCTGCCACTGGATTTCACTGCCAATTGTAAGAAAACAGTAAGTTACTTAACAGCATGCAACTTTTGAGATTTATTTAGGCTATAATCCCCAAGAAACCAATCATTACTAGCAATTTGCTGCTTTGTTGGCTGCTGGACCATTAATGTTCTAACAAACTGACTAGTAACTGAAGTAATGGTAACAGTAAATTCTGAGGTGGGTATTTGCTTTGTGTTTCATGTGATATAACTTCATCTGTCCTTTTAGCTTTTTAGCAGCTAGGGACTCATTAAATAATTTCTTTTCTGTTAGTGCCTTTTGATGCTATGTGGAAATAATGTGATGTTGGAGTTGAATCAGTAATGCACATATATTACTCTACTTTAGACAAAATGGGTGAAATTTGTTGGTTTTATCCCCTGAAAATTTATTGCATCTTTATTCTAGACACATTATACAGTAATATTATTTAAATAATAATAATAAAAACCTTATCTGAATATAATTTTTTAAATGAAATTATAACTTTGTATAGAAACACATCCTTGATCTGATTCAATCAGTCCTGTTAGCATTGTTTAGTACAAGGAAGTTCTTCTGATACAGATTTTTCTTAAGGTACAGAGAACTGGAAAAAAAGTATCTTCGAATGTTTGGGCCTTCTCATTATTCTCAGCTTTGTTCAGAATTCAAAATTGAAATCAAAACTGAATGGGAAGAGACCCAGAAAATAAACTGGAAGCTGAACAGCTGCTATTTTAATAAGTTCACTTAGAGTTCCAGGTTTATTTAATGTTGTGATTCTATTTCATTGTTTCATCTTTCAGTGGCCAGAATAAAAGACGAGGAAAAAAGGTAGATAATATTATTTCTTTTCAAGCACCACAGCTGTTTTATCTCTGTGGGCTTTGCTTGCATAATCCAGAAATCATCAATAGCTTAGGGTGTAAATGCGTATGTGTTGACTTCTTGTTAATGGAACTGAGGTGGGCAGCTCTACTAAGGCTGATTAGAACCATCACAAAATCTGCCAATGCTACAGTGAAATGAAGGAAGACGGATTCAGGTCAGTATCTAATATATCCCACATACAATGTTGGCAGGAAAAAAAAATCAAAAGTTAAATATGTAATCTGAGTAATTTAGAATAAAAATAACCCCAGACACTGGTTTATGTCAGTCTTTAGTTGAGTCTTACCTAGTACAGAAAATTATCCTAATTTTCCAAATAAAAAGGAAATATCGCACAAGTACCATATTGGGCATGAAACCCCCTGAAACTCATAGGCTTTTAGTATAAGTTTTATGAAAATGCAAATCACCCTTTGTACAGCTCACAAGCTCTTGTTTTAATATCTATTTTAAGCAACTGGGCAGTGTCAAAGTTGATGGTTTTTTCCAGGGCTGGAAAAATTAGTCAGGATTAAGCTTCTTTACTGGAGAATCTGCAAGGGAGGCAGAGAGATGGAAAAATGATTTTGATTATATTGTGGTGCATTGGTTTGGTACGATAAACATTGCTCTGAAGTACCTCTTCAGATAAACCAACTTATTGTTGAAAGTACAAGGGGTGGAGAGAAGCAGGATTGTTCTGTTCAGCATCCAACCTAGTGTGATGTACAGACACTTGAAGTTACCAGTAAAGCAACAAAAGTAAGCAATAGAAATTCTGAGAAATAAATTATTTCAGTGAAGTGGCCATGCTGTTGGTGTGTTTTCCTTCTGTGCTTGTTCTTTACTTCAGTGTCAGACTGGTGCAAATCTCTCTGAGAAAACCATCATTAAGGAGATGCAGTAGAGGTAAAAAAGTTGTTCTTAGAGTAAACATACTTATTTTGTGTTCTTTTTTAAAATAACAGCTATTTAAGTTAAATAGGTTTTCCTAATGTAAAATATATTCATCAAGCTGTTGACACTAGCATTTTGTTGAACACGAGGCATACCCCAGTCTGGTACCTTTATTTTCATTTGCCTACAAAACACCTGCCAGATTTAACATCAAGCCACTGCATGACATAATGAGATATTTAAGTCTGCAGAAATGAATGACAGGCTTCTGTTTCATCTTGCCACGAAAAGAGAAAACTAGTGTAAGATACTAAACCAGAAAAACAGTTTGCAGAGGACAAAAATAATGCTTGATCTGCACTGTTTATCAAAACTATGTTATCTGTAGACCTTCTAGAAGTTAGAAAGAATAGGCACTTCTGAGCATGTACAGGTAAGGCCATCAGAACAAATGAATTGTGACCTCTAAGTACTCAAATATTCAAAATTAATTGTTCTATGGTATATTAATATCAAATTATCATCTAGAATCAACATTTTTCATAAGTAGGCATAATTCAGGCAGAATGACAAGAATTACATGTTTCACTGATTTGAAATACAAATGGTTTGGTGTGATTTTATTGAAACAGGAACTAAAGATCAACTGCTCAGAGATGAATTCTGAGCTATGTTGGGGTTCTGGCCCCCTATTCACTGTTGGGTACCTCTGTAGCCATACAGAAGAACAGCTGCACTTGAATCCTTCTCTCTGTTAACCAAGAAAATTGTCCAAACATAGAGTTTCCTAAAAAAACACACTGTACCCTCAGAATACAAGATTCTTAACTGTTTGGTCCGCATTCTTGTCCTGTCCCCAGATACAGCATGCCAGTGATGTGTTTCTTCTCTGGCACAGGGTGTAATGCCAGCCCGCGCACGCCAGCAGCTCAAGTATTTCTCTTAATTGATAAGACTCTGAGCTTACTCTAGATGCTTTTAGGATACTATTTAAAAAATACTTGCTTGTACTCTTCCCCTGAAGTACACTTTGTGTTTAGAATTCATAGATTTAAAGAAGGGAGTGCCATTATTTCCACATACTGTACAGAGACCAGTGCAAGGTGGGAGGTAAGTAAGAAATAATGCCAGCGTGAGAATGACACCTTTGCAATGCTGTCTTTGAAGTAGATCTAATGTAGTTATCAACACCTTACCTGCAGAAGTTGCTCTTGGTAGTAAACTGCTGATTTGGAAGAGTGTGGTGACTTGAAGTCCAGTTGAGTTTGTACTACTGGCAGCTTAGGCAGTAATTTGTTGCCTTGTGAAATGAATACACATATTATTGAAAGGTTGGAACTCATTATCTGCATCTAAACCAACATCACTGAAGTCTGACACTGTTTGCTCTTTTTACTTCTCATTAGTGGCTGTATCACAAGTGAAATAGATGCTGAAATTCATGCAAAAAAGGAATTTGGGTATTTGCACTGATGACAATACCACAGGAGACCTTCCCATATTGTTCTGCAAATAAACCAGTGTCCTAACCTGTCTTGAGATATTCATCCACAATGCTGCTCTGCACAGCAGTGTGCTTCTGCTCAGTGTTAGTATGTATGGAAGCCTGCCACTTTTGGTTAGTGATGAAGCCTGTTTTTTTCAGGGACACTCATTTAATTATGAGGAGGCAAAGAACACTGAATTAGGCTTGTCTAAGCTGATGAGTGAGGGAGAGAAGCCATGTTTGGATGTTGTAAGCCTTGCCAAAGAATGATTTTGGGAGACAACAACAGAAGTACCTGAAATTCTGAGCATACCCCATTTTTTGTTTTGTTTTGATTTTTACACATCATTCCTTGAGAGTCTTTAACTGAAAAATACATTGAAGAAATAGGTATTTACCTTCAGATTTTCATGTTTAATTTATCATTAAAAAGGTCAAAGCGAAGTCAATCAGTGTCTGAAATGAATGCATGGAATATTTTCTTTTTTGTCTCTAGTTTGTGCCATGGTGTACAGCAATGCAACCCACAAAGTTTTCCTTCATGGCTAACACAAGTGATAACTAGTCAGCATTTTTCTGGAGAATGTGCATTTTTTTAAAGATGTCTCAGTTTGCATTGATATTTTGTAAACCATACACTTAAACCTAAAAAATAGAATAAGAAAAAAAGCAGGTGCAGAAACAAGGATGCCCTAAGAAGGAAAAGAAAGAACAGCATCTTTTAGGACATGGGCAATGATGTGTTAGTAGCAAATCACTCTTTTTGGTGGTTACTAAGTAGAAAATACCAAGTTCCTGTTGGTTATGTCTCTGTTTGACTCCACCACACACCCTTCTTTCCTTTTTTTCCCCTTCATTACGCACAAGCTTAAAGAGAAGTGTCCTATAGGACAAGCTGACGGGCACTTGCTTGAGTAGTCAAAGACATTAAATGCTTCCATCACCCTTGGCAATTTCTAAGAGTTTTACAACAGGACAGGCACTCTGAGTCTGCCTGAAGAGTCCTTCGCCAGGTGTGTCTTTGCTCTCTGAGATTGTATTAGGCAATTTGACAGGGAGCTGTAACACCTAATTATTCAAGCCTAGATATGTAGTAATGTACAGAGAAACAAAAATGAGGGGCTTAGAGCTCATAAAATTGAAGGCGATTATTCCAATTATGTGTATAAGGAATGTAACAAAGCCAGACAAAAATGATTAAAAATACAAGTCTATTTAGATTTTTGGAACTTGTGTGTTTGGAGTTTCTGTCGCTGGAAGAGTTTTTCTGTTAGACTCAGGTGAACTCCTGCGCTCTAGGAATAGCTCCAATTCTCCCACATTGCTATCAATTAAATTCACTCGTACTTGAAGCTCATGAATTTTGCATAATTATTTTTAAATGTTTTGAAGCTACATTTACATTTTAGGCAGCAACACGGTATATCGGAATAGAATAACGTGAATGCTGTCTGTAGAGAAACTGTTAAATGTTCTGTAACATTTCAGGAAAAAAATGTGTCAAGAATCAGTGTATAGGTGCATAGCCTGTACCTGGGCAAGTGTGTTCACTGTGTGAATCCACGCTGCAGTACACAGGGAAAGATACATGTAGACATGTGCTCTATCCTTCCCAAAAGACATGTGGTCAGAATTAGTATTGAAGGGAATGCCTAAATCCACAGTGAAAGGCTGTGTGTCCTCCATGCGTGTTTCTAGAAGAAGGAGGATGCTGAGAGGCAGAAGGGACAAGGAATGATTCTCTTGGGGCACTGTTTTCTTGCTATGCAGCACATTAGCAATACCCGATTTTAAGTTCATTATTTTTGTACTGTGTAACAACAGAATGTCTGTTTCACCAACATTTTCCTGCATGATAGAAATGCACTCCTGAATTCCAAGACATTGATTTATGGTTGTTTAATGCACCCAAGGGCAAAAGGGTCAAGTAGTTTCTGTGCTTTTGATGTCTCAGTTAAGGAATCAAAGGACCCTTCTCCACTCTCTGTTCTTGCTTTCCTTATTGATGGTTGTGTGGCTAGTGTTTCTGAAGTCCTGATGTGTACCAATTGCATCACATTCTAAATATTTCCTGTCTGTCCTGTAAAATACTATGAAAAGAGTTATTTTCAAGATAGGTCATCATTCAAGCCTTTGAGTTGGAAAACTGAAAAGCAGGAGGAAAAGCTCCAAAAAAAATATATATATATTTCTTTGCAACGCATATTTATCATCAGACATAGGCAAAGTCTTCATTTACTATTCAAATCATACCTGAACACAACTCCAAGCAAGAGTTCAGGCTACACATTGTGCACTGGCTAGATCATGTTGGCACTGCAAGCTTATCATTGTGCTGCTGCAAGATTTTAAGTGATTACTTTGGTTTAGGCAATGTTGGTGTATGCAGACTCTCAGATACGTGAAAGTTACAAAGCACCTGATACCTTGGGTAATAAAAATGTCCAGATGTCTGTGAAAATTCTGGTATTTTTTCCAGGGAGAAAGACCAACGTGTCTTTGAATATTGACATGGTCTAGAGTGAGGCAACCCTGTCCATGAGCTCAATGATCTTAAGGTCCTTTCCAACCCTAACCTTTCTGTGATTCTATGAATATTACTTGAAGTATTCAAAGTCATCACAGTAATGGTATCCATCCCTGTAATCTTCTGGAGCCTGAGATTATACCAAGAGGACTGCAGTGGGATCTGTATGTCAGTCTCTTAAGAATTGCTCCTGTTTCTTGTTTAAAAATTTCAGTCATTCCCCTGAAAAAAGAAATTAGCAAAAGCAATTTTTGTGATGGCCACAAAGTTTGTGGGCCCTGTCTCATGGGAAGTTTAGAATATTATACAGGAAGAATAAAATGACCTTGAAGAGTACAGTAATAGTAGCTGACTGAAATTCAACAGAACAAAGTGAAAGTTCATGCACAAAACCAATACTTTTCTGTTTAAGCTAGGAGCTCATTAATTGGAAATGACAGAGGAGGAGAAAGTCACAGGATGACTGCAAGCCACCAATGCAACACATCAATGAAAAGGGCAAATGCAATCTCAAGCTGTGCTGGATGAGTTATTCGCATTAGTAAAAGAAATAACAAATACATGAACTAGGTCCTGCAGAAACAATAATGTAGAATATTTTTAATAGTTCTCTTTGCCTGCTTTTAGTTAAGGTGAGTTCAAACTGTAATAGGTGGAAAGAAAGATAACTGAAATGTTCAGAATGGGAAATCTTTCATAAGAGGAAAGACTGAGAGGCTTTGTGTTTAGTCCAATCAGATAAAATTATCAGAAGATGAGCAGTAAGTTAAAGCATGATCTAAATATATTTAAGATGGAAGTAAATGTGTCTGGCTTTAAAAGTGTGATATTCTGGAGCCAATTTTAATGATGGTCAAAAACATTACACAGCCTATGAGCTGGAGAAATTCCTTTTTCTTAAAGGGGAAAAATTAACCTGCCTGCCAGTGACTGAAGGGAGCTAGCCTCAAGTGCAGTCATTTCCAGTTTTTCTAATTTAAAAGGAAAGGCAGTATTGAAATCAGTTCTATCATTCAGATACTGCTAGGTTCATGTATGGTTCTATCTTTATTAGATTGTAATGAAGATGGGAGAAATTAGCATAAATCATAAACTGCTAACACAGCGTTGTCAGACTGGAAAGACTTGCAGTGTTGTAATGGCTTTGATAATGCAGTTTGCGCTCACTGACATATTTTCTTTTTATTCTGCCTGCAAAGACATATCCTGTAAATATCTTCCAGGATTTTTTTCAGGTAAATTAGTGGGTGCCAATCTGTTTTTTCCCAAATGCTATGTCTTGGGTGCAAATGGGTCCCATGTGAACCACAAATAGAGCAAATAAGGTTTGAACAGTCATGTAAACAGTTCTTACAGAGAATTTGCCTTAATGCATTACTACTCTCCCATAAACTTGCCATCTCTCCCATCCTGCTGTTTTAAGCTTTTAGCTTTTTTGTAGGTGATGGGTGGTTTTGGGGTTTGGTTTTTTTGTTTGGCTGGTTGGTTGGGGTTTTTTCCCCTTGCAATGAACTGACACTAATTTCTTCCTGCTCCTGGTGTCAGCCACTTCCCCCTTGCTGAGCTGAACTGGTACTGTGGAAAACAGCATCTCTTTTCTGCAGTGTGAAATTAGTGGGCATGAAACAGGAGGAACTGCTTTGTCTGACCAGTCCAGTCAGTATAGCTGGGAAGAAAAGTGGAAGACTGAAAACTGAGTGACAAATGTAAAGGAGAAATTAGAATGAAGAGAGAAAAAGCATGGAGGAAAAAAGGGTAACTAGGAAAAACAGGGAAGGATGGAGAAGAATATCAGTAAAAGCAAAACCAACTTGTCAAATTACCCCTTTTAAATATTCATTTAGGCGGAAAAGAATTGCTACAGAATAAAGCCACATAAATTCTATTTTTTATTGCAAAGTCTGTAGTAGAGCTAAATATTATACAGCTAGAACTGTGCGCTTACCTGGTCCTGAGAAGAATCCAGTGCTGTCACTACACTGAAGGAAGTCTGAGATCCCACACTCCCATGTGTAAAGCTGTCTTTAAACCCAACCTTAAGGTCTTTCAGCCTGCAGCCTGATCTCCACAGGCTGTTTTGCCACCTCAGATATTTGATCTTACTGTAGCTATTTACATTTTTTCCACATCCAAGAGTGTTCTGGTTTGGAATCAGTCATCTTCCCAGGTTAGGAAAACCCACAGCTCATAGTTTCTTACAGGAGTGTTGGGCTGCCAGAGTGAGAAAATTTGCATGCAAGTGCTGACAGATTAGCAAGCCCCAAAAACCAAATCTGATTTCCCTTAGATCTTGAGTTGTACTATAATATTATCTCATTCCTTCCCAAGGTTTCACTTTGGGATACACATCAGTGAAAGCTCAGTAATCTTGGGAGAACCTCTTTTATTCTTCCACTCATAGAATACTTGTGGCAGAGAGCATCTCTCCGATCCCTCTGCCTGTATACATCCAGGAGATAGTGGTAGAAATTCTACAATGAAATGGGTTGTGAAATTCTACAATGCCTGAGGGTACTGGAGTAGCTCTGAGAGTAGATAGTAAGGGAAGTTCCTCAAATACTGTCAAATGGTAATTGCGGGTTTAAATTGCAGTTTTATTGTCACAGAGTACTATTGCTGGGAGGAATCCTTAGAGCCACCATGCTTGCGTATAGAATTATTCCTCCCCCAACTTGAGTTTTTCATGAATTATAGTTTCTTCACCTCCAGCATCAAGACTTGTTTATGTTTAGGTTTGCTGCTGGATTATTGGTTATACCTAGTTAATGGACAGCATTTAGGCAGGCAATGGTAAGGAGCAAAGATGTTTTCTCTCAGTGTGTGATTGAAGGTGATAACGAAGTGATTTTTCACAAGAAATAGCCTCACTCCAGAATGATGTCCCATTCTGCCTTTTTTTTTTTTTTTTTTTTAATTTGTTCTCTACACACATTTTCTTGTGAAAATGAACACCAGAGCAGGAATAATTTTCAATGCATACTTTCTAAACCTGTCAATTTCAGTGGTAAGAAGACAATTCCTGCTTTAGGGGAAAGTAACCTTGTTCATTTTCCTCAGATAATAAATCCGTGTATCTGCAGCCCAATCAAAGGCTGATAAGGAACCTGAAAGAGATCACAAAGAAACCCCCAAAGAACCACCCCCAAGTGTGTTCTTAGAATATAATTGTTGCCAAGATAGACTTAATTTTTTTGGCAGCTTGAATACTTAAGAAATAGCAGCAAGAAAGGGGAACCATGTGTTTCCAGACAAATATTCTAGGATAATCATTTAAAACTTCAAATTCTGCTACTCTTCCTTGAAGCTTGAAAATTCTACTTTTTTCATAGCATAATGTACAGAATAACTGTATGACATAGAAAAACTAAGCACTATAACGGATTGATTAGGAGATATATACTTCTAGCACGTTCACTATCAGAGAAATACATGATTATAGAAGGCTGAAGGAATAGAAATGACTCTTCATATCTGCCATCTCTTTTCACACTGTTCAAAATCTCTGCCTGTGCCTCATAAAGAGTTTCAGTTCTTCTCTATTAAGAATCTATAGCTTGAATCACACAGCTGACAAACTTTCACATAAATTTCTCTCACAGAGTATTGCTTGAATTGATTTAGGATAGTATCACACTTCAGAGACACATGGGTCTTAACCTGTGCTTTTTGAAGTAACTATTTTTGCTGCAGGTGTGAAGAATACATAGTTGTGTTGAAATGTGGCAGTTTTATAAGCCACAATGATGGTGAACATGGGGAAAAATTAAGTCCAAAGACAAGGTTCAGCAGTATCATTGAGGGCATCCCCAGGTGTAAAGCTGGGCCAGACTGGTTTTTGCACTAGTATCAGGGATAGACCTACTGGTGCTTGAATAGTGTCCTGTTGGGAGACATCAGTCACAGTCACATATCAACTATTGGAAACATCCACACTGGGTTCACACCAGACTCCGTGAACTGCTGAGGCCTGTCATGCTGCAGATCTGCAGGCAAAGAGAAAGCAAGAGGTTGCTAGAATTGCAACTAACAATTGCCTTATAATTTCTTTTAACTTTTTTAGAGACATTAAAAACACATTCAGTAGAGCCAGCTTCTTGTCTTGTTTAAGGTATGTTAACTTGTTAATGGCAACACCATGCAGAGTGGAGATGAATGCAGAAAGAGAATAAGCATCATGACAACAATCATGGTATTTCTTGGGCTTTTCAAAGAGAGCTTTCCTTGACCCTCTCAAAGCTCATCATTTATTACTGAACGTATCTAACTGCTGAAAAGTGACCTCTGTTCAGCAACACTGTACATCAGGCTATTTATTTGTAACTCGGAGTGCTGCTGTTGTTGCTCTACCTGACTTGGGTGCTCTCCAGGTAGCCCCAAAGTTTAAAGTTATCGATGGCAGTTTGTCTCATGCTCTCAGGAAAATGAAGGGCTCTGAGGCTGCCCCCAAGCAGGAAGTTGCTGCCAGCTGCAGAAACTGCTGTTGTACTGTTTGCTGCTAAACCTCTTGGCTTACTCCTCTCCTTTGTTGCAGCAAGGGTTTCTGCTATGCCAGCATGTGCGGCATCTGGTCCTGCCACACCAACTCATTTACCCTGGAGATAAAATGAAGCAAACTGCACGTTGGTAGTGGCAGGGAGGAGAGCAGTGGTTCTTGGCTTTATTTTTCTTTGTTTCTTATTGAGCCCTCTTCTTCATTTGTTAACTCTAGCAAGTATTCTCCATATGTGTTTGGTATTTTCACATATGTTTCTGTGTATATTTAATTGTCTACAGTAGACTCTTTCCATCTTTCCTTTCTGCTTCTTGTGTCAACTGTCTGTTTAGATTTTATGCTACTCAGAAATAGCCATTTCTTTATGTGCACTTCCACACAGCATCCAGGAAGGTACAACCCTGCAGCTAAACAGAGGCTCTGACATAATTACTGGCAGCACTCATTGTTGGGTTTCTTTTTAAACGCCACTTTCCATTCAGGGAAAATCACAGTAAGGAACCTAGTTCTTAGCAATAACCACTTTCCTTAACATGGCTGTGTGGATTCCCATAACCCACAGAGAAGAAATCCACCAGTAGATAGCAGTGCAACAGTAGTATCTCTGTAGCTGACATTTTAACAACACCCCAGTTCCTGTGGTCATTGTAAAATATCATTGTTTTTGTTACTGGGAAGAGTGTTCTGCATCAAGAAACCAAGCTTTATGAAGGCAAAAAGGCAAAAATAGGAATGCTTCCTTCTTGAAGCCTACCCCTTGAAGGCATGTCATGCATGAGGGCTCTTGTCCAGAGTGTTCTATGGAAGATTTATGGGTAAGAGACATGTCTTTCTAGCAATATTTTAATATTTTTACAATATTGTGTTTAGCCTCAGGAACTGTTCGTTACTTATTGATCTTAGTGTTTTGTAATCTTACTTTTGGTGTAAAATACCACTTTTTTACATTAATTTTTTAATTTACAAAATTACTTTTTGTTAATGATGATAATTTTTGTCAGTAAGTAGATGATATAAAGTATGCCTTTATCTCTCAGGCTTATATTATTCTGCCACCACTGACTTTTTTTTTCTTTTTTTTAACTTTAAAACAAAAGTGATTTTTTTTTCGTCTATTTTTCCCTTTTTTTAAGGACTCATCTTTTTAGGTCCTGCTTCTTAATACCTAGATGTTAAGTGACTGAACTCTGGCATTTCTAATTATACAAAGGATAGAAATAAAAAACATGTCAAATGCCAAGTTTTCTTAGTCAGTTTGTAATTCCTAGAAGCTGCTCTTTCCACAGTTAGCATCCGCTATCTAAGTACATTAACGCTAGACACCTTTCAGAGATGAGAAGATGTACTTTGCCTGAGAACTGCTGCTATGAGGTGTTTAAGATAAATGTGAATCTGTCTTCCTGTCCTTTTTCATGACAGCACAATATGAAAGCGCCAATCAGTTGGTTAATGAATCTGTGTGATAACTTCATGCCTCTTCATTTTCCCCTACTCTCTGGTCTTGGCAGTTCTAGAGATGTTAATCTCTCAGCATTTGTACAGGAGAGGTCTGCGTTTGAGAGATGTCCTTACATGCTCTACCTACAAAAGACTGGTGTGTCAAAAGGCACCATCGTTGACCTGATTTGTGATTAATTCCAGCAAGTCCATTTGACTCTCATGGGGAGCCGTCACCCTCACCTTTCTGAATCTGCCACTCAAATGTCACTTTGAGTGTGATAACGGCCTCACCATCCCCATCTCAGCTGATCTACTCTGTGCATCCTCTGTGCCCATGACAGGTCAGACTCAGGTTCTCTGGTCTCTATGGTGGTTTGTGGGAGGTACGGGATGGTGAGTCTCTGAGGTTAAACCCCTTAGCTTGGGCAACATAAACGCCCTTGTTTCTAATTCTCTAGTTTTGTCTTTGCTTTGTTTTCAGTTTTAGATATTTACTTTAAGGTAGCAACGATTTGATTCAAAGCACCTGTGCTTTAGGGTTCAACAAGTAGTCTAATTTGGCACAAGATCTTCTGTCTTGCCCATTGGTGTATTACATCCATACAGAAATACCTTACTGTTAGCACACTGTCATCCAGGGTGTGACAAGAGACACAGGTTTTGTATTTGCATATGATATAAAGTGATCCTTAGATCATGGAGTTGAGGGATTTTCTTCTTAAAGAATCGTCTCTCTCCAAGGCATTGGTTGTACTTCTGGCCTTTACACAAGGACTGGCCAACAGTTCCTTGTAAGATCTTTGTCTGAAAAATCTACTGATACTTAGCTTAAGTCAATCTTCAGTGACAATGTGATTTACAATAGTTGCCGGGGGGAGGAAGGCTGGGCACTGGTAGCAGTAGTAAGCTATTTTTTCATGTCCGTGTATATCAGAAACCTAAAAGAGACACTAATGCTGGCATAGGTGTAAAAAAGGCTAAGATCAAAGCAAAATTAAAGATGCAAAAGGAAACCCTTTTTCAACAATATTTTAAAATTCTGGTTTTCTGTCCTATTTAATGTGTGAGATGCAAAAGTTTATATGGATTCAGAAGGTGATCAAAGAAGTTCATGAAAACCCAAATCTGCTGCAGGCTATCAAACCCAAAGGTGTAATCTCTGAGTTAATTTAGTCGTGAAACTAAACCCAAGAAAGATACAAGAGAGTTATCTCCAAGGGCTTTCAGTTCTTTCAAACTTTTTCTACTTTTTGGCAAGACTTCCTGTGGACATTGCTTAGGAAATGCCATTAGTGACTTGATATATAAAAAAACCCAGTTTTACTATCTTGAAATTAAATAAATGAAAAAAAAAAACAACCCTGATTTTTGTGTCTATAAAAATCGATAGTTTTAAATATTCCTAAAAATAAATTGAGCAGTGGGGCAGTGGTTAATAGCATTAGGGAGAATATAAGTAATGAGGGTGGAAACCCACTCCTTCACGGTTGATTTTGGTTCTCATTGGGTTTTTTAATATTTTTGGGTGTTCAGTGACTATACTCCTTGGTTTTCATATTAACGGGTTTATTATTACAGTGAGTCAAACCCACCCATGGTGCGTAGATATGATTAATGCATGCTCTACAGAGAAAATAATAAAGTAAAAATTAAAGTTTCTAATGATCTTGCTGATAATTTCATTTTTTACGTATGTAAATTATTATGCTTTTAATTCAAATGAATTCAGAAATTATACAGCATGGGTAATATTTTAAGCTTGTAATGCTTTTCACATAAAACCAGGGCAAACCTAATTATTCTTTTCCTACCTGATATTTCCATCAATCTTCTGTGAAGAAGTTGTTTCTGCAATATCAGGAGTATTTTCTTTTTTTTTTTTTTTTTTTTTGGCTAGGTCATTGCTTAAATGCAAAGCATGTCACTATTATATCACAGTGCATATTTCAGTGACCAGGGTGGCATGGTTACAGCACCGTTGATCTTACTGTAGTGCTGTGAAATGAATAAGTAAGGGCTGACAACTGGCAGCAGAATCAATATGTGCTCCTTTACGGTAGTGCTCATTATCACTGGACACAATAGACCAGAACTCACTGTTAGTACCGGGAGACTTTCACATGCTGCCAAGGTCAAACCCAATACGCTGCCTAGTGTTTTAGCTTCCTTGTGTGGGTGAGAAAATCCAGCGCAGTGCAGTCACACCCATGCGTGGTAGATCATTTCAAATTCTCACAACAGGACGCTTGCAGGTGCACAAAGTTACTGGAGGGAGCACCTTTAAAAGCCACTCCATGCCCAGTGTTATCCTATCTTGGCTGTCCAGAAGACCTTTGTGGAGAGGGAGGTTGTGCTAGCAAGGCTGAGACGCTTCCCTTTCTTCCCCCTCTTTTGGAGGCTGGGCATGTTGACCTTCCCGTGCCTTGGCTCTCCATTCTAAGTAGGCAATCTCAAGTTTGTGTGTCCTGAGGGCCCTCCCTGGACCTCAGGAGGAGATCAGAGACATTAGAAGTGCCCTGACTCCAGCAGGCAGGCCAAAGCAAGGCCCACCAGGGTCAACAGCTGAAAAGTGAGGTCTCTGTGCTGGAAAGGGAAAAGAGTTGTGTGAAACCCTGGGAGTATTAAATAAATGTAGGAGTCCCTTTCAGTCTGGGTTGGCACACGGTTCTGCATAGCAACAGGAGTGATGTTGTTCTCTTCACTTTGACCAAGTAAGGAAGGCATGTTTTGAAATGTATAAAAACACACAAAATGCATAGCTTGATGAAAAGTTAATATTTTGAAAGGACTTTGGAAGCAGGCTACTGAGGCACTATGTTGAAAATAGGGTAATTTTAGAGTAACAAGCAGCTTTGAGAAAAGAGTAATTTTACTTGAGAATGCATTGTAATTTTCATAGCTTGGATGATAACTAGAGCATTGACTAACACAGCAGTAAAAGCCAAGAATAGTTAAAATTATGTCAGGTTCAGCTTATGCCAGCAAATGGTGTTGCCTAATGTGCAAACTAAAGTACTATGTCAAATAATAAATAAAATAGAACAAAACAGATTACAATCTTCATGGAGATTATGTTCTTAATGCCATAAGAATGGATAAATGTACTATTTTCTGCACTTGTACTCTCTGATACATGAATGAAAATATATTTAAAGCAGTCCATGCATTAAAATTCCATGATAATTTATTCATCATATAAATGATAAATTCAAATGCAATTTGACTTAAAATTAATCCATTCTTCTTAGTAAACACTGCAATGCAAACAAAAATACAGATACTGTGATCTAGTTTCTGACAGTCATCTTTATCACTTTCTATTATCTATGAATTATTTGCAAGATGATTGAAATATGACTGAATGCAGGAAGCGGGTTTTATTTTGTATAGGTCAGTGTTCCTGAAAATACTTTATCTTGGAGCAAAATGTTAAGAATACCATGAAACAAATCATGTTGCTTAAAGCTAAATGCTAGAGACACACGGATCACCTAATTGTTTTTCCTTCGCACTGGTGCTTTGCTTTGTCAAGGGATTACTGGTTTAGACACTAGGGAGCAAGAGTTACTCTTGTTATCTGTATTTTCTGCTCTGACTTCTTTAAACAGCAGTTATAAAAGAACACATGGACCAATCCTTGGGTATTCCACAGCTGTCGCTTCATTTATAGCAAATGTCTCAGGCATGGTAGCCATATTCTTCTTGTCGCTGTTATTATTTCAGGTTCATCATAGCTGTTCTTAAAACAAAAAAACTTTTCTCAGAATGGCAAAAAGAAAGGTAAAACAACCAAACGATGGAAGTAATGGCTTTGTATTTTTCCGCCAGGTGTTTAATGTCTTTTATTCCTGACAACACTGGGAAGCACTCACAGATGCTGCTTAAAACCCAGCATCAATCTGTTTCAGCTTTCTGTACCCACAGCCTCAAGCTATTTAACTGGTATGTGCCTAGGGTAGGTATGTATGATTGTGACTGTAGTGATGTGGTGTAAAAATGACCATTGTGAAGCAATAATATTATCATTTTTTTGCAAGGATGATATGCTGAATATGCTTCAGCTCTTCTAAATTGACCTGAGGGCTGACTGAAGCATAGTAATGGCATTTTGAATAAGAAATATTGTCAATTTAGATTCCTGCAGTGCTGTGAGTGTGATGTGCTCAGTCTGTGATCCTCATTAGGCTAGGCTTAAAAGAATTTGAAAAGAGGTGTGGTGAAAATTGGTGTTTTTTTTGAGACTTTTTCTGCCTGTGTCTCAAGAATTTGAGAAGTACCCCCAAATACCTCCTTCAAATACGTTAGATTTTAGAATTCATCTAACTTGTCCGATTCACCAGTACTCTGAGGCCCTGCACCATCTGATGGGCCCTCCCTGCTTCTGTCCTTTTCTCCTTTGCCCACACTGCTGGGCCATCAGCTTAGAAATGATTTAAGTAACATCCTCTGAGAATTCTACTCACTGAATGAAACAACTGTCATCACTGCCTAGTTTATCTTATGAGCACAAATTTCAGGGCACACTTAGTGGCCCTGTGAGCATTAAATAACGTGCAGTCAAGCAGCTTGTCAGGCCATACCATTACTGTATTTGTAACATGTTCTGCAAAGCGAGCGCTGTGCCATCATATAGCTGCTCAAGGAAACAGTTAATAGGGTCATTGCCTCATTTATCTGGAAGGGAGAGTAAAACTGATGGGTAGGGTACTGACCTATTATGGAGGAGAAAAAATAACTTGAAAAATCTATCCATTGAAGGTGTGCTAGACCACTAGGTAATCCACAGCAACAAGTAACAGATCACAATGAGTATTTCCCTAAAGGGATATATTCCTTTAAACTGTTTTCCTGTTGTCTATGTGAAGCACATCTTGACAAAATATTCAATCCAGAGTGCTGTATGGACAACTTGACATATTGCCTTCAAGCTCTCACTGCTTTTGGTACATTTATGCTGGCAGTGTACAATTTGGTTTCTAGATTTTCATGCCAAATAGCAGATCTCTTTGATTCATGGCTGTCAGAAATGCACATTATAAACTGCTTTGAGAAGTTGTATTTGGAAGTGTGAGATGACAGAGTGTTGGTTATTTTTACGCACTGTATCAGTTTATACATAGTGGAAGTGATTAGGTATACTTTAGCCTTTTCTTGTCTACTTTCTTCCGCCTCCCTTTCTTCTTCCAAAGTTTTGTCACTGGTTGTCACTCAATCAGATCCTCAGTGCTTTCACTTTGTCATTCTTGTTATTCAGTGCTGTAACCTCCAACCTGTACATATTATTCTCATGCATTTTTCCTAAGTTTACACCCAGAATTGCAGATGGAAAGATAGTTGTACAGAATATTGGCTTATACTAGTGTTTGCCAACTATAATTGCATGCATGAATTAAAGAGTTTTGACTATACATCTGAACTGTAAAGGAATTGTAGATGGAGTGGGCATACTTCACTTTGATTCTCAATACAGCTCATTTCACACTTCCCATTTTCATTTAACATGGAACAAATTTAATTTATTTCTTTGCCTACACACTTGTGTACTCAAACTTACTGGCACTGCTACACTTGTAAGCCTAAATCTCATTCGATTGTTACTAATACAGATTTTTGAAAACATCTCTTTCAAAATACACTAATGGTTTTAGAAAGTAGTTAAGGAATAAGTGGGATTAAAATTTTAAAATGAACTAGGATTTTTACCTATTTATCTTCCTGAGTCAGAAATACAGTGAATTAAGATGAATGAACCATTGATATAGGTACCAGTATTCACTGAAATTAGATCTAGTTCTTCAGAGTCTCCCTAGACTCTACATTCCCTAGAGCCAAGACTCTCCTTACAGGTTAACTGGGTGCTTCAATTTATTAACTCCTCATCAATTAGACTGAATTTCAAGCCTCCCTGATTCAGAGCCAATTTAAACATGCAGGCTTCCTGAAGTTAACAGACCATACCTGAAGTCCCAGTCCAGCAGGTTTGCCAGCTCTTTGTGGACAACATTCCTGTTCTTCTCATGGGATGTTTGTTTTCCATTTCTTTGTGTTGGCCAAATGATTTTGTCACCCAAACAATTGTGATCCACCTGAAAATACTACCTCACATATGAACTAGTGCTTTAATTCTAAAGTAATCCAAGCAACCTTAAGTAAATTTAAAATTACTTTTGAGTTGTATTAAAAACTCATGGCCTCCATGATCAACACTCTTAATACTTGTTACCAAGGGAAATGTGATGTTTTCCCAATGCTGACAGCAAATCCTATTTAGACTCTGTCAGGTGAAGGCACAGATGCCAAAAGAGGCTTTGCTCTTACATAAAGGTATGCTAGTGGGTGCGTTTTTTGAACTAAATTACCCGATCTCGAAGAACTTGAGGTAAATCTGTCACACGTTTGAGAAATACCTGTTAAACTGTATTCAAATGCAGCTTCAACATATTTTTCTGAAGTGTACTTCTTGACATAACTTGTACTGCTTGACCAACTCCATATTGACCAGATTCATTAAGTTTTCAAAAAGCTTTTTAGAGGTGGCATTTGCCAGAATCATACAGCTGAAATGATACTAAAATAAAAGAAGCAGGGAAGTAAGCAATCCCATGGAGGAACTCTGTAGATATGCACTTAAGCCATGTATCTTCCTGCATCGCCACTGGGTTTAGCAGTTATTCTGTTTTAATGTGAGAGTTTAAATTAAAAATCTCTTAGAAAGCATTGTGCTGTATTCATATCAAAGCTTCAAAGTGTGCCTCGTTATCAAGGCTTGCTTCTGATGTTTTTTATCCTCTTTTATCTTCTCACTTTGAAACAAAGGTATTTTGAAGAATGAAACAGGTAAAAAATCTTTTGTAATGGATTCATGAAAAAGAAGCTGAGAGAGAGATAAGGTAGATGAAATGTAGCAGAGGAGCACTGGAAAGAATTAAATGGAAAACAGTAATGGAATTGTGCCAAATTACAGGTGCAAAGAAAATACTTTGGTTTACATCAGAAATCAACATCAGGGACCATATTTAAACATATTTTTTTAACAATTGTACAAATTATGTTGAAACACCAGTCATTCCTTCAAGATTTTTAAAAATAGAGCCATAAACTCAGGCCTGATAAAGACCTATATAGACACAAAAGTTCTTTCTGCTTCATGAAAGTCAAGAGTTTGGGACTTACAGAGCATCTTTCATTGAATAAAGTTTAATGAAACAAAAGTCTTCCATTATTTCTCATTAAGAGCTATTAACTGTCTAAAATGTCTGAATGCAAGTGTGGAAATCACGATTTCCTCTTTGCTATTGCATTATTATTGTATGTAACTGTCATGGTTCAAGCCCAGCTATAACTCATCCAGTTCTCTCACACACTCCCCAATTTTTCTTCCCCCCTCTTGCTCCCAGAGAGACTGGGAGGAGAAAGAATGTAACTCCCACAGGCTGAGATAAGAACAGTTTAGTGACTATGGTATAACACAAACCACTGCTGCTACCACCAATAATAATAATAATGATAAGGGAAATAACAAGGGAAGAGAATACAA
>JAOEHX010056633.1:6605-27239 GCA_025448015.1 Bolborhynchus lineola
AGCATTTTAAAACATAATTGGAAATATTATGAATTATCCCCACTGCACTGTATACATTATCTCAGTATGTGCTCCAGACGTGACCCGCTTCCCAGTCAAAACTTTATGAAAAGGGGCTTTGCTACTGAACTATGTGTGGGCATTTTGGTGATTCTGTTCTCTGTGGCAGCAATGTTGAGCAAACACTTTATTTATAACCTGTTTCTAATATTTCATCTACCACAAAAATAATGTTTTGCCAAAATTCTCAAGAATGAATATTGGCTTTTAAATTACAGTTTTTCTGCTAACATTGTATTTCATTAAGTGCTTCTGATGAACTTTTAAGATAGACAAGCTGATAAAGTTAAAATATATTTACTTAGGATTTACAACATACTATTTCCCTACTGTTATGTACTAATGGAATATTTTATTTAATTTAAATTCATTTTTATGCTAAAGGAATGATCTCATACTAAACTAAAGTAAACATGCGAATATACTATTGTGACATGTTTTGCAGATGAAAATACCACTGCAGAATTCATATGGAAAGCTATTTCTATTTTATTTTGCCATTTTCTGCATGGCCATCACTAGCTAAGAATATGAAAAAATACCTCTAATTTGTCTCAAAAAGACTTATGGAGTTTTAGGAGTCCTACTAATTTCTCTAAACTTTGCCCTAGGCTAACAGTAATTTAAAGAATAAATTTTCCCAGAAAACTTACACTTCCTTTAAAAACTGTTCTTCATCAGGAAAACTTCCAAGCATCAACGAAAAAGAACATGCCTTCATTTACAATAATCAAAACCTTGCATTATTTATCTTGGAGCAATTTCTGCAGAAGCAACAAAAAAATTCAAGGATTTTTTTTTCCATTGAGAATATTCTCTGCTTCATTTTACCATCTCAAAGGCTGTGACAATGGTAAATACACAGCCCAGAGTGAAAATAAATAGAAGAGAAACACAAGTCATTCTCTCTCTGAGAAACTAATTGTATTCAACTATATTCAGGTGACAATTTTTTATCACCTAAACTATATAAACACAAATGCACAGAACCTTATGTACCTTATGTATTTATAAGTGCTGTATTTTATTACTATCAACCCATCTTAGGAACAAGATGTATCAATGGGTGATTAAAGGAAATTATTAACACATTACTTACAGTTTTATAACACTGAGTACAACATTCTGATGATATTTAAGCTCTTTGCATGAAACAGTGACAAAACAAACAAACAAGTTCGCCAGCACCCCAAAATGAGCAGATTTGGGGTGGCATTATTTGATTTTCAAATAGTATGATTTATTTGCTTATGTTTTTAATCTATTCCACATATATGTATGAAAATCCAGACTATCCAGGTCAAGTGTTGCCTAATAGCCCCAAAGAACCTGTTCTCTAAGAGAAAGAAGATGATATCATGCCATTTTCTGTCAGTACAGTATTATTCTTAGGGAATAGCATTTTCTGCATCAAAATGTACAGTAATTTCCAATGCAACATATAAACCTCTTCTAATGGAGCAATCACACATCTGGCAGTCTATCAGAACAATCATGATAAATTCAAACACTCAGTAACAGTGTTGTTAATTGCATGTTATTCCAATCTTTTGTGTAGGTAGGGGTTACAGATGTTGTTCATATCTGAGGAGTTCAACAGTGTAAGGCTACAGGGATTTTTTTCTATTTTTCCTAAGCTAGAGACAGTGAACCTCAGAAGTAAGGTTGAAATTTAAATTGCCCTGAGCCTAAGGGTAATTGACCTGGTCAGCCACAGGTGTAAGGACATGTGAAATTGCTTTTTCCAGCATTCCCCACTGTATAACTAGAGCTTCCTTAGTTAGGACAGCCTTGACACCGTGGCACACACATGGGTATGTCCATGCAAACATTTATACTTGAGAGCCCTAATCTCAAACTCAATTGTACCCAGCGTAGTTTATTGTGGCCTCTGATAAAATTGTCTCTGTAAAGAGACAATTGCAGACACCAACTAGACTTACTCAAGTCAATAAATAAATAAAACAGCACTGTTGACTTCATAACAGTGGTGATAGATTTAGCTCTGGATTTTAATCAGACCTCAGGAAGGCAATTTTTAGCTGTGGCTTTGAATGCTGTTTATCTGAAGAGAGTAGCTGAATTCCTCAGTCAAGAGGCCTCTTAGCAAAGAGTTGACACAGCTCTTCAGGGTTTGGCATCCCAAGGAAGTGGCAGTAGCTAATGAGCAGCCCTGAGTCTGGTGTCTGACCTCCAGAGACATGTTTAAGTGACTAGCACCCCTTATGCTCAGCACAAGGCTGCTCTGTACCATCTGTAAGAGGCACAAAAGTCTCTCTTCTTATGCCAGGTAGAGAGAATTCTGCCCATCTACTCTACCCTGGTGAGTCCTCACCTGGAGTGCTGTGTTCAGCTCTGGGGTCCTCAGTACAAGAAAGACATAGACCTGTTGGAGTGAGTCTAGACGAGGGCCACAAAGATGATCAGCAGGATGGAGCACCTCTACTGTGAAGACAGAGATACTGCTCTCTCTCTCCTGCTGAGAGAGCTGGGGTTGTTCAGCCTGGAAAAGAGAAGGCTCTGGGGGAGACCTTATTGCAGCCTTTCAATCTGTAAAGGGGGCTTGTAAGAGAGATAGGGACAGACTTTTCAGTAGGGCCTCTGGTGATAGGACAAAGTAAAATGGTTTAAAACTAAAGAAGGGTAGATCCAGACTAGATTCAGACTAGATATATAGAAGAAATTTTTTACAGTGAGTGTGGCGAAACACTGGCACAGATTGCCCAGAGAGGCGGTAGATGCCCTATCCCTGGAAACATCCAAGGTCAGGTTGGATAGGGTTCTGATCAACCTGATCTAGTTGAAGATAGATATGCTTATTGCAGGGTGCTTGGGCTACATGACTTTTAAAGGTCCCTTCCAACCCAGACTATTCTATGAATCCCTGACTATCTTGGGCAGCTTGAATTACCTTGTGTGAGCTAGATGGTCATGCATACCTAGCCAGAAGCCTGCTGAGCAAGGGTCATACTTGCTTCATGTTGTCTATCTCACACCTAAAAGAAACTTACCTGGAATTCAGTTTGGAAGATGATGAAACAAAGGGAAAATCCCATCTGCTTCAGTACCAAGATTACAGGCATTTTTTCCAGCAAAGAGATTTTTAATTTGTTTTTTCTCTGGATAGATAACATTGAAATAACTCAAAACAAACATACAAAAAAAGTCCTATCAAGAAACTAAAATGCTTCAGCTTAGGCCAATTCCATGTGAAATGACAGTGAGGAGAGGAAGTATCCAAAATATCATACAAAACATTTAGATTTTGTGAAAACTACATTTTTCAGTGAAATGTTTGTTGGTTATAGTTTGCACCTGCACATTTCCAGAAAGCCCTATTGCAAATGTATAGGATATTAGGAGAGTAAATCTAGAAAAATATCCTCAAATCATCTTGTCTACTTCTATGTACTGGGAAAGGATCAAGTATAGATACAGAATCATAGAATCATGGAATGGTTAAGGTTGGTAAGGACCTTAAGATCATCTAGTTCCAACCTCACTGTCATGGGCAGGGTTGCCTCACACCAGACCATGTCACCCACGGCTCTGTCCAACCTGGCCTTGAATGCTGCCAGCGATGGAGCATTTGCCACTTCTTTGTGCAACCTGTTCCAGTGCCTCACCACCCTCACAGTAAAGAACTTCTTCCTTATATCTAACCCGAACTTCCCCTGTTTAAGTTTAAACCCATTACCCTTTGTCCTATCACTGCAGTCCCTAATGAAAAGTCCCTCTCCAGCATCCAAATATGATCAGAATAAAAATTTTTTACAACTATAATCACAGGTTGTAATGAGATGATCCATAAAGTCCTTTCCAACCCAAAGTATTCTATTATTCTATGATTCTATAATGACATAGTCTTTCCATCAATTTGTTCTCATCAGGTTTTGTATTATCTACCTCTAAGACAGGTCATAGCTTACAGAAGATTTCTTGCACAATACTGTGCCTGGTATCCCTACGGACATGCTTTCTATTTTTCTAGGATGGGAAAGGTAATCAGGAGGAAAAAAGGGGCAGAGAGGGATGAGTTCAGGTGCTCCCTGTACAGAAAGTTTAAAGGCAATGCTCTTTGAGACATTCAGATCAATTAGATATCAAAAATAGACAATTGCAAATATCTTCAGCCTCCTCTACATAATACTGAAGCTATTGTTGCAAATGATATAACAAAATGCCTCCAGTGACAGCTGTGGACACACACACCAAAAAAAAAGGCAGCAGATTGTCACAGAGGAGAAGGAGGGCTTTACACTTCTTAAAATTTGTATGCTACTTTCATATAGTCTTTCTTGGAGACCTGAATTTTTGTCTGTAAAATAATTCTTACTAGTTTTCTGTAATACAGGAAAAGAAAAGAAAACATGTTCTTATTGCAGCACTGTTAGTTTTATCCATCTGTAAAGCATAGGTTTTCCTCTGTGGCATCCCAGTGACAGTTAGAATGGAAACAGTGACAAACTGAGGCAGTTTAATAAGCTCCTAAGCCCATTTTAATTAAGGAAAGCCTACTGACCTCAGCTTTTAAACATTTGTTAGCATATGAGATAACATACAAAGAAAAGATACCTGTGCTTGCATCCTGGTTCAAGACCTTGAGAACTTGGCTGTGTGTACAGTATACACAGGTTCCAGTGATCAGAGGACAAGCATTCTCTTTCTCTTTTGACGTAAAAGAGACAAGATAATATCTCATAACTTTAAAAACTTCTGAATAAGTGAGCTAGCTGAAAGCACTGAGTGCTTTTAGAGTATAACTGTAAAAGGAGACTAAAAAACCACATCATGTTAAGAAAACATGAGTAATCTAAACTGCTGGAAAATTGTTCTAACATGAAAGATTTCAAAATAGAGAAGCACTGACAATTTATAGTGGGCTGGAGGAAAGGATCATAGGAAGTAAATATAAGAAAACAAAACTGCCTGATAAATAAGAACATAAAATGTACAGAGCTGCCCAAGAGCCCTTAGCCATTCATTTATATCAGAATTGCTGGGCAGGTGATGCAGTATGAAATTGATTTCTTCGATTAGCCATCAATGGATACCCTGTACCTAGACTAGCTACAACCTGAAAAATCAATATTACGCACTGTTAAGATATCAAAGTTGCTCATCTGAAGGGCAAATCTAGCACTAAGTGCTAGATATTTTATGCTACATTAGCTTTAAGGGTACATTCTGTTTCTAAAATTAACATCTGCTTCTCATTAATCAATGAAGATTGTGAAATGTATTTCTAAGAATCATTGTGTTATAATAACTATGTTGGCCCAAAACTGAATAGCAAAACAAAATGGCACAGGAGGAGGATGAAGATGCCACACACCAGTGAGCAAGGCAGTGCCAGAAGGAAAGAGCAATGTGGGATTCTATGATCTTCAGACAAACTGATGGAGACACAGTCTGATACAGAGAAAGGCTGCTTTTTGCAAGCATGTAGAAGCACTAGATTCACACAGCACAGCACTACCTAACTCCTTACTGAACCTGCAGAAAGAGAGACATCCAACTTCCATCATGAGGCACATGTCCCTGAGCCCTGTAATAACTGAAATGGTCAATGAAGGTCTTATCAAAAGATCATTGAAACAAAGAGAGAGTTTTCTGTTTCCTCTGCGCGGGCCTTGGAGGAGGCCCAGCAAGCGTACTTTATCATATGGGTGGACATACATCTGGACTGCTGATGTCATATTCATTGGGAGCATCCATGCACCTACTTAAAAATAAGCTGAAAAAAACCCACTTAGTTCAAATATTCCTTGGACCTTTTCTATAAACTAAACCAAAAATTTGTGTGAGGGCCTTGCATGCAGTGGGGCTTACTGGCGCAGACCAGCCTAACCTGGGAGCCCTACCCACTTACCTATAGCCTCTTGGTCCAGAAGCCAAATTTCAGCTCAGACCTCGGCAGTCTGCCTGAGCTACACCACAGGAGTACCACTCCCAAGCCCTGTCTCCTGCTGTTATTTAATGTACTCCCTAGATGAAACCCATCCCAGGTTCATCACTTCTTGTCTGATGATTGCTGACTGTCCACAAGACCTGTCACTAACATGGTCTTGCTCCACCACTTGCTCCACATTTTTGGTGACATCCTTTGCATCTGGGTTGCCCTCTGCTCCCAGCTCATCCTCCCTTGTGGAACAGCTTGCCTTTACCACTCCCCAGCAATTGTAATTATGCCAAAAGTGCTCTTATATGAAATATCTCTATGAGGGGTCAAACCTTAGAGAAGAAAATATATGCTTGTGTTGCCAGTTCAAGAGGAAATTAAGTTGCACATTTAATATGCAGGCAAGAGAACTGCTGTGGCAACTCCAGATACTCCAGACTGCATAAAAAATCAATTTAGACTGAAAGTAGGCAAATTAATACCATGGAATAAAGTGACTATACTGTGTAATCTGTATAAACATTAAATGTCTTTCCCCACCTTTCAACAAATATTTAATATAGGAGTCTGTGGTGAGCTGAGATAATACTAAGATTTCATTTTATTTATAAAATATACCACAGATCATTTATTAATACATGAAGGATCATAAATAATTTAAAAAGGTCTGTAATTGTCAAAATCAATGCACAAAATATACTAGCTGGTTTTTTGCACTTGCACTGTGTTCATGTGCTTAACTTGGCAATTTGGAAAAGTCTAATTCACAATGGACTGCATCAGCAATGTTGTTCTTCCATAAACATATTTTATAAACTAAATTATCTGTTAGTAACATAAATCTAGAGAATCAGCCATACCCTGACTAATTCTCTCTGGTCTTCAAAAACAAAACCAAATCTCTCTTGTGTCTAAACCTGGAAGTTCTTGGCTCATGGAAATTTTCTTATAAAAGTCAATGGCAACAGTAGATTAAATCCAACAGACATTATATGTGAATGAGGACTTTGTGAAACTTCCAGTTGAAATTTTTCTTGTCATCACACAGAGGAAGGGATAAGAAACTCCCTTCCCTCCTTCCTCCTTCCCTCCTGACTCCTTTTTGTAAAGCTGATGCCAGAGCAAGCTATGAACAATAATCCACTCTATTTGGAAAAAGCTGCACACTGAAAGACTCTTTTTTGACAGAGCATGATTTGTTTTACAAAACTTAGAAACGGTGCTGAGCTTCCTAGTGTTTTGCTTACTAGGACATTACTTATTAACTATGTTCAGAGGTACTCTTTTACACAGCATCCTTCTGATGTTCATTAACTGTGGTCTTAGGGAGATGTTACACCCAAGAGACGGTGTGAAGGAGAAGGGCAGAAGGAAGAAGAAAACTTGTCCAAGTCTTCCTAAACAGCAGCCATCCAATTAATAAATTATGACCTGTGAAAGGGCATCAACCACAGCTGTGTCTTTGTATACCAGCTAGCTCCCAGGAGGTGTTCTCTCAGGGCTCTACTGTAATGAGGTGTAGCTGGCCACTTACCAACACAGGAGGATGGATGTCTGTAAGCCCTACTGAGCTTACAAGAAGATTTTGGCCTCACATTAAATTTTAGCAACTTGGAGGACAAATCCTTCACAAGAATAACACCATGTAAAAACACTGACTGACATGGAATGGCAATGATTTAGGGTAGCTAAGATCTGAGCTATTCATTTAATAGTGTATTTTGATTTCAAAATCCATTTCACTTGTGCACCTCTGGTTGAACTATGTTATGACTTAGTCATTCTTTGGAAGTAGCAACCACAGACATGTCATTTCATGTAAGTTATGGCCCTGTATAATTGACTTTAAAAACTGCAGTGTAAAATATCAAAAAAAACCCCCAAACAACCAAAACCCACTGTTAAGAAATTTCCCTTTACTGTTGATATTGAGGTTATAAGGTCATTTCCACGTAAAATCTTACAACTACTTTTTTTTTTTTCTCTTTTTTTTTTTTTTTCACAGTATTAATGCAAAACTTTTGCTGATAGAGTGCAGGCAGCAAAATCTGAAAACACTTGGTTTTTATCCTAGATGATTTCTGGACTTCATTTTCTCCAAAGTCTCTAGTGTTTGGGCTGTTTTCAAATCTTGCTACTTTCCCTGTGAAATATCTCCAGATATACAGTGTTCTCTCAGGTGAGATTTAAACTGTCATTACACGTGTCATGTCCCAACTGTTCTGTCTTCCAGGTGTTAGCCTTGTATCCCAGTGCTAAGCTGGCTTCCCCAGATCCATCCAAAATTCTGCTGTTAAAATTACCTTTCTGCTTTATGACTTTTATCATGGTGACTCCTTTGCTTCTCATTAACCTCTCTAGCTAGTAAAAGTTTTCTACCTACATATTTAGGGAACTTGATGTTTGGGTTAATTGAGATACTCTTTGTGCTGGAAATAACAATAACCATCAAGACATTTTCTAGAAAATCAAATACAGTATAAACATTTTTTGGGAAAGAAAAAACAAACAAATGAACAATTTGGCCTAGGTTAAAACAGTCTGGTTTAAAGAGCCTTCAATAATTTTACTTAATTTTTCCCTGTTACCATTCCTTAAAATTAAAATTATCAATTTTTTCTTGCACCTTCAAACACACACACACATAAAAAAGTTATTTCAAGAAGAAAAGCACTTCATAGTGCTTAAGCACCTCTTTGCGGGCACTGCAGAACTTCTTAGAATCTTACCAACACTGGGACAAACCTTGCAGCTTCTCCAGCTGGGGCTCTTCTCAGAAGAGAGCCTGGCTGCCTGCTGCCAGAGAATAAGGTTCCATCACAACAGACAGAAGCTGGGTTGTATAGTTCAAACAACATGAACAATAGCCAGATGTGCACCAGTCTTTCTACATTACTGACAAAATTTATTAGCCAAAGCAGCTCCAAAGGAGTTAATCCAGGAGAATTCAAATACACCAGAGAGCTGCTGAGAGCAAGGAGCTAAAGTCATTGTAGTGCTTCATCTGTTGCCGCATGTGGGGGTGCTTTGTACAGTTCCCAGGTCATAACTTTGAAGAAACACTGACACATGCTTTGTTGGAGAAGGTATAGTACCCATCACACAAGGCTTTTTTCAGAGCAGGCTTCCAGCTGAAATACTAGAACAAAGAGGCTGAACTGCTGCAGCAAAGCAGACACACAACAGTAAGCAAGCTTAGCACTAGCTACTGCTTCTTTCATGTCTTTCAGCACTTAGCACTCCACGTTCATGCTGTTTCATCCTTTTGTTCATAAATATTTTACTGAGTTGGCTGAGGTCTTTTAAGAGAATAGGGTCTTTTAAAGTTGGACATAGTAGAGATAGTTGTCTACACAAGATGAAAAAAGGAAGTCTTTGAGGTGGTCTCCGTTGATGCTGTGCAGGATATTGGGGAAATCCTGTGTCAGCTGTGGAAGGATGCACACCCTGGCTGAATCCCACCTAGGGATGCACACGATGTTTTACTTGACAATTTTAATTTCTTAAAATTTTAAGTTTCACATCTACACCTGACAGTTCTGATTCATGCTTTGTCTGTATTACCTCTTTTTTCCTGGAATATCTTGGAGATTCTAAATAGCATAAATATCATACTTAAAAATATGACAATTATTTCAAATGAAATAAAAATGCATCAGATGAAACAACTTTATGAAGGATTAGAGGAAAAATCGTTAGAAAAAGCATTGTTGACTAGAACAATAATCAGAAGATCCATTTTCCTTGTTAAGATGAATCACCATAATGCAGGTCTCTGTTTTGGGGTACTCCAGCTCTTGTAGAAATCGACATTAAGAGGTTAAATAAAGAAGCAAGAATATCAAGAATCTTAAGAAGAAATCAAGAAGTGGTTGTAGCTACAATTCAAGTATTTTCTGGAAAAGAAATAAAACTTTAAAGAATGGACTGTATTCCAGGCAAATCCCTGAGGCACCTAGGTTTGCTTTTCTCTTAATATAGTCGTGATCCTGAAGAAATATTCTGCCTGCTTTTAACAGTAAACCCCAGGATGATTGTAACAGCACAGTAGATTGGGCAAGGAATTATATCAACTTAATCAATTTCAAACAAAATGAGAAAATAAATTCTCTGCAGGTGTTTACAGTCTAAGATTTTATTAAAAACATTGCTACCTCAGATTTTAATTTAGAGGCCTACAGAAAGTATCCATAATTCATAAAGGTTAAAAATAAATCGTTCAGAGAAGCCTCAAAGGGGAAAAGCATTCAACATAGAAAGAAGAAGATCATGCCTCTGAACACAAAGGTTAAACATGTGGGTTTTCCCTTCTCTCTAGGATTCAGTTCAGCAGTCACACACTGAGCCTTCTTAGGTGATGCAGCATCAAGGACACTTCAGTGTGCACAACCATTCTACAATATCTTTTCTGTTCTAATCCACCTCCTAAAATCCATTTCTTATGCCTTAAGTCATCAATACCATGTTATTTTATATACAAACAATCATTCAGAATGTGTAGAAAGCAATTTATGTCACGGCTCCAAAATATTCACACCTTGCTGTGGCACCATGCAAACAGAGAAGTCAGGGAGAAGCCGAGTAAGAAACAGCACTCATATAGGTAGAGGATGACAGCTTCCAAACACAACTCTACAATTATTAGGTTTTAATTAATTTTATTTTAATATGCATTAGGAGCAGTCTGAGTTTATCTAGAGACAGAGAAGGATTTGTGCTGCTCTAAAAAGAGCACATCAAACATGGGAAATGGCAGCACAGCTACAGAAGCACTGCACTGCCCTCATCCTGTCCCGCCACTATTTTCCTCCATCCTGCCTTCCCCAAAATCTGGGGCAGTAACAGCTCCGGAAGCCCCTGCCAGTACCGAGCTATAGTGAGTTCATGCTTTCCTCTCCAGAGGAATCATCCAATGATTTTTGAAGGGTACCTAGTAGTATACATACCCAGCACAACACAAGCAGGGGTCATTGAGGTCAGCCCAGACCTCTTGCAAAAACAACTGCATGATGAAGTGAATGTGTCCACATGCACCTGTGGTTAGTTCCTATGTGATCCCATACTGCTTTCACATTATAAATCAATGCACTACATCCATACAGCAAAGCTTTTCCTCTACCAACTACTCAGGCAGAACTAGGCCATTAGCCCCATCCTGAACTTCAGATGCAAACCTCACATACTTGATAATGGTTGCTGTGGCTTCCACCTGCACAACACAGGGAGTAACTTTTAGAGAACAGGGAATTAATCTGACCCACTTTTGGCACATAGAAGATTCAAGGTACTTTAGCTCATGAAACTGAGCTAAAAGAGAATAGCAGCAACAACTGAGATATAGCTGTGTTGAGGAAGCTGTCCTTCATGAATATAAACCACTATATTAATGCAATCTTGTATTACCCTGCCATTAATCTCTATGTGCATATATATATCTAATCACACCTGTGATATGTCTCTTTCCTTTGGAAATGCTGATAGATGACATTTTGATTATGATTTATGTGCATCTCAGACACTAAGTAAACACCAAAATCATGTATCTCCTTCCTTTGAAAATGCTGATACATTACATTCTTGATTTTTATGCACCTCTGTCTCAAACACTAAGTAAACAGCAAACAACAGTCGTATTTGAATATTTTGAGTGCAGGCTGGAGATATCTTGATCTATGTGCAAGCTCCTGCAGGACCTATATTACTCATCTAACAGTATGCACTCAAGTAAAGGCCTTCACACAAAGTAGTTTGGTTGTGGGAGGCTTAAATTGTGACCATAAACAAAAGAAATTCCAAGAATAAGATACTAGCTGGCAGGATTCCACACCAGGCAAGGATAACCAATGTGGCCCAATGGCAATGGATCGGTACAGTCAAGCAGCTGATGCTGAAGAAATGATTTTGATCCTTCTCTCACTGGGAGTTTTACTGCAGAGTAGGTTAACTCCAGTCTCATGCACTGAGCATGTATGAGCAGGTGAAACACATGATTTGCACTCCCAGAGTGCATTTGCTGATTTGCTTTCATCTAAACAGAGTTTGGTCCAAGTATTCTGGGATCGTTTTGCATCCTAATCAGGGAAAACTGGGAAATTTTGCTTCAGAAGCACACTGCTGATGCAGACTCTCATGTTGCCAGAGATGCACCCGCTATGCTCTGCCTTACTGACCTTTAGGTCCAATTTTGATTTGATTATTTCTAATCTTTGCGAATAGGATGCAAAATGAATGACCTCAGACTTTCCCATTGGCACTAGTGGCGTCAGTTTGTGATTCAGTATCTTTAAGAATGAACATGTTTCCCCCATCCCTGCATACAAAATGGAAATAAAATAAAAAACTCTGCAGAAAAAAACCATAGAAAGAGCTACTTTTAGGAAATTCTTGAAAGGTACTGAAACCAAGGGACTTTAAAACTTAGTCTCTAAGCAAGTCATACTGAAAGCTAAAACCTGGGACTGGTTAAATCTCCCTAGAGTTCAGGCATGAAATGTCTAATATTACCGTGCTTGCTTCTTACAAGTAATGACTGCTTGGAGAGGCATTACAATAATTTTGTTTCCTGAAATTTTCCCCAGTCCATTTTTTAAAACATGTTTTAAAAAAGTAATACGTTGTTTGTATATGTATACCTTTGAAATTTAGAAACCGAGCAAATAAAATTCAAATAAATTGTTCAGGGTCCCATGGAAATCTGTGGCAGAATGTCATTTTCAGGGGTGAATGATGCTGTGCTCATTAATAACATAAATTGTAGTGGTCCAAGGTGCCATTGGCTTCTTCCTCTTTACAAAAGTAGGAACTAGGAACTGTTCCCCATGTAAGTAGGGGAGCCATACAAAATTAACTGTATTCTGGAGAAATATTTAAAAGAAATCACATTCCTGCTAAGTCTATGGTGGTTCTATTAAGCCAAACCATGGACGATGCCACTGAGAGAACCCACTGGCAGCATTTCTAATAGTACATGCATCCTGATATTAAATCCTCAGTAAAAGACAGAATTCATTATTATTAGCATCCTGGATGAAAAAGATATCTAGGAGAATCTTAAGTGAAAGAAAACAACCAGCCACACATTGGCTCAAGCAGATTTTAAAATGCAGGATAATTATTATTTCAGCACAGGTAAGATAAAGGTACTGTGTATCTAACAAGCGGTTGACCAAAACCAGGTGGATGAAAGAAAAAAGTTAGGAGTAAGTTTTGTTGGGTATCTATGTGGAACTTCATATACTTTGTTAATGCATTTGAAAATACCTAAAGAACTAATTGGTACTCTCAAGTGCCAGGCCTGTATCTTATCTTTCTCTCACCATAGTTTATCATAATAGAAGTGATGACGCACAGCCCTCATTAATATTTATACTAAAAATATGAGGGCTGATTGTGGAATATATATATAAATATATATTATATATAATATATATTCCTTAGACAGAGCTCTTCTTTTGAATAAATACACCCTCTTCTTTTGAATAAATACACCCTTTGTTTGCTAAAGATATGGATGCATCCTTTATTCATGTTCAGCTCTGAATAAATTCCCACTTACTCACCCCCAGAGCTAGCATTCCCTCTGATTTCAGCCATTTGTGAGGCAGAACAGTATGCAGAGAAAGTGCAGGGTGAAAGTACAATAGAGCTCTGCAGAGAGAGCTGTAACTACAAAAGAGACACTTTTAAAATACAGAAATAAGTTCATTAGAAATAAATGCAAGATGCTGAGGACAGTATAATAATTCTTTGTAAAGTTTTACTTTACAGGATGGGGCAGATCGGGATAGATGTTGGAAATTTTTGGTGGGGGTTACAGTAGGTGTTGGGTGAAATTTCGTCATGGATTTGTTCAATGCAGTGCCACATCCTCTTAGTTTGAACTGATGAGGAAACCACACTGAAAGACAGCAGCAAGGAATAAAATGTCTCCAGCTGCTGTAGCAAGACATGCCTCTGTGCATTGTAGTTCACATAATCCTAAAGAATATAATTTGCCATGCTCCAGAAGAAAAAAGGGGAATATCTGGCCATAATATATTTTAAAAACAAACAGAAACAAAACCAAAAGCTCCTATGCCACTATCCCTATATGAGATCAGATTAGAAGAGAGCCTGCCATCAGGCCATTATGCAGTTACAAGGGACTGAGCCATGAAAGACAGACACAATCCCAAATTCTTTAGTGCTTAAAATGAATTTTAAAGCCCGTACTGCTGCCTTTGCCTGTGCATCTAAGGATTTTACCAGTGTGGCAGTGTCAAGCACAATGTAAAATCTTTTTTGTCTAACAGAAGTACTTAATGTTGACCTCAATTAATACAAAGTGAATTAGAGATGAACACCACCGAGCTGATACGTACTTAAACCAGCCACAAAACCACCATAGTTAGAAGAAAAAGAAAAATCAATTAGTGATACAAACCCTCGAGACTTCATGTCATCATCAACTATTAGTGGATGAGTTTACAAAGAAACTTTGCCTGCAAGCAAGTACTGCAGACACATGCAGCACTTGAGCTACTGGCAGCAATAGCACACCACACAAAAGGGGCTGCTATTCTGACCTAAGGAGGCAATGCTCCCTGTTGCACAATTACATTGAATTCAAAGGAATTAGGGTACGATAGCTTTTGAATCCTTGACATTTCACAAAGCAATCAGAGTCTGTACCTCAATGCTGATGGTGACTGTGTCATGGCTATAGGAATTTAAAGCAGGTTCCCTTCATTTAAGGAACCTCAAAAGGCTCCAAGAAACATTTGATGGCTCAAAAGTTTTTTTATGAATAGAACATCCAACATGGATTTTTGCCACTTTTAGAGTAAATCTCAGCTAATGTGAATTAGTTCATGCTTGCATTCATGAAGTGAAAAAATAAGCATACCTTGTCAGAGCTATAGGGAGAATTTCTGGTAGGCAAAATCTAATTACATGAGATGGAATACAGACAGTGATGCCAAGTGACACGCTAACTCTTGTGAAATGTGACGGAGGATTATCTTTTAATAGTTTGACTTGCTCTGGACCTTCCTTTCTTATCTCATCTAAAAGACGGAGAATGTGCTCATTTGCGTGAAATCAGTTCTAATGGATAGAATGAAAATTTGCACAGGTCTTGTATAACTGGATTTAACGGCTAGAATCTGAAGTTTAGGTATGGCCAGCATTAGGCCACAAAGGCACCTTTGTACAGTGTCAACATTTTTTTGCAGAAACTGGAGACAAGTGGCAATAAAAATTGTGTTGAGACTGTCTTTTAAAATACTTCACACACTTCATAAATAAAACTCTGTATTTTTAGAATATTAATAAAACTGTCCTGCTTCTGCCTCTCCGGTTTTAAGTATCCATCGTGTCCCTTTAAAGCTGTGACCTTGAAAAGGGGAAGGAGGCAGAAAGCAAAGCCAATAACAGGGCTCATATACTGAAGAAACAAACCCAGAAAATGGTTGAAATACCTCCCACCCCAACTGTTCAAAGCCTACCTGTCTTATTTCTACACAGCACTAATTTATGTGTGTATGTGTGTGTCTGTGTGTGTCAAATGCCAACAGAATGACATTGGAAATTACATATGATTTCCACATTGCACAAAGGTATACGTGGCTCATTGAACCATGCACCAGATTCAGTGAATTCCTTATGTGTGATGGCAAGCTCTTGGCAGCTTAGCACTGTTGATTATTGCAATGGTTCATAGCGGTGCTCTGTACGAGGAGCTGACATCCTAGCTCAGTAGCTTCTAATTCCTGCCCCATGCCTTTGCGGTAATTCTGGTATGAAACTACATTAGCCTGCCACTCAAATGCAGAAAGAAAATCCCAATGTAGAATTAGCAGAGAAGAAACCCAAAGCAGCAGGCATAGTTGCACCTGCCTGTTGTAGAGGCAGCTTACCGATTAAGGCTCACTGAAAGCAGAAGAAAAGGAGATCCTCTGCAGGAGTATTTCTATCCCACACGCTAGCATCATGAAAATTATAAGAAAGATAAATCAACAGCAGTATTTTTTTCCTCTGGTTTTTAGCATCTTTTTAATACAATGAGCAATGCAAAGTCATGCCCCAGCCATCTCACATTGCATCTACAAACAGCTTGCTCATCACTCTTTGTCTGTTCAGGTTACAAAACAAGCAAAATCCTCTTCCGTTTGTTCATGAAAGAAAATATGTTCATATCCATGTTATATGGTGAAGAGATTACAATCAGGGTGAGTCCTGGTTATCTATGCAAAGCTAAAAAAAAAACAAACCACATAATGATTTTAATATCCAGCCATGACAAATTGTTTAGTTGCAGGTATCAGCAATGGAGTTTTACTGTTGCAGAACTACCTATAGGCCCTGGGACATAGAATGTGCTAGGATGCCAGAAGTCACAATTTTCTGTGAAATCTTAAGCATGATAGCACATGATGAGTTCTTGGGTTTAGTGGTTCCCATTTATACCCCTTTTGCTGCAGATGACACAGACCACATACACACAGCAGGCAGTAATGTCCTGCATCTCGCACCACTGACAGTCATTTGAATCAGGTATTTAATGAGAGGTTTCCACGGGTCTCCAGTCCTGCAAAGTTATGACAGTGCAAGGAGGGTGCAGTTGAGAGCATTATTTT
Source organism: Bolborhynchus lineola (assembly GCA_025448015.1). NCBI lineage: Eukaryota > Metazoa > Chordata > Aves > Psittaciformes > Psittacidae > Bolborhynchus > Bolborhynchus lineola. The sequence goes on from JAOEHX010056633.1 coordinate 23,184, forward strand.
GTTGTGGAGTGGTCCCAACATGGTGCCTGGGCTTCATCAGCTGAAGCTTCACCTCCCCTAAAGCTCCAGAAACTGAGGTGAGCTTCTTTAGACCCAAATTGATTGTACAGATCTTAATAAAGGTAATTTTTTATTTTCCAACCTCCTTTATGTATCAAAGTAACCATTTTTACTCAGTTTTTTTCCCTTACTCTCTGGAAAAAAAGAAATTAGGAAATTAATATAGGAGTATTTTGGTATTTTCATCAGCAGAGTATCTTCCCACTATAGCAGTCTAACTCACATCTATATGCCATGGTTTAAATTCAGTTAGTAAAGAGAATACTTTTTTTTTTTTTTAGAAACAAAAGTAATATTTTGGAACATGCACTGTTGGGATAAGGGGCATAGTTCAGGTCATTCTTCCAGAGAGCTCCAGGCAAAGGCAGAAAGTGCAGATTTGGATCAGAACACTCCCTGTGTTCAGAGTTGTTCAGAGGCTGAGTATATTTATTCAGGTCTCTCTGGAAATTGTTCCTGTAAGCACAAAATCTACCTTGTGACTAGCTTCTAGCACTTCAAAGTCTGGGCTCATGCCACAGAATGAAATAGCTATTGAGTGAGAAAGGGAGCAAAAGCTTTCGGAAGCCACCTTGCCAACATGACTCAAAACAACTATGAAGGGACCATCTATAAAGCTTGGAAGTTAGTTTAAGCTCTCTTCGCACAGAATTTTTTACCTTTCTACCAGAAAACATCAATTAGTGCTTTAGAGCTGCTGGCATCCCCAGCTGGCCTGAAACCACTAATTCACCTACTGAAGGCCAATGGTTTTTCTCATGTCTTTGCTTACTGTAACAGTAAAGATTTAATACCATGTGATCTATGAATTCTTTATGTTTTCCTTGAATGTTAATTGCCATAACAGGAAAAATGATTGTGCTACACAGCCAGTGTGTGGCTAGACAGTAGAGAAAATATTTCCACAATGAAAAAAAGATATACAGGACATGGGTATGCATGAGTTTATTTCAGGTGATCAAGCAAATAGCTGTTGTTTGAATTCCTGAAAGGAAAGTTCAAGGCTGCCATCATAAACAGTGAGGTATTTTATCTTTCTGCCAAGTAAACAAGTATGTATACAGGAGATTTCCTCTGGTACCATAGCATCTGCATTCAGAGCATAAGCAAAGCATCTGACAAGTGAAACAAAACCCCACACTTCAGCCAAAGACAGGTTGTGTTAGCTGTCAGATATCCTTTAAACAAATCAGAAAACAAACAAAAAGAAAAACAATGGAGAAAGAAGGAAAATGAACTGTGCATGTGATACTGTTTAAAGATTTGCCAAACAGACCTTAACGACATCTTAAACACATACATGACAGAAAAATGAGGAAAAAAATCCATAAGCCATACTCTGGTTTCTATATTTCATTACATCATGAGTTTATCAAATCTTCTTTATTTGTGCTTATCTACACAATTTAAAGCTACTGCCCCTACATATTTTAAAAATCTTTTGCTTGATCAAGAAATAGGCATTTCATAATCCCACAGCATGAAACCCGGAATTTTGCCCACATTTTCTTGATGCCTTGTGTCAGCTTCTCATCTTTCGAATGGCTGGCAATTTTCAGTAGTAAAATAGGTGTAAATTATTACTTTTACAAGCAACATTAGCAAGTTATTACAGTGAGTTAAAAAGAAAGAATAAATATGGAAATAAGAATATTAATAATGCTGTCTTCCCACAGCCCCCAAATCTAAGTATTCAGTTTTACAGAAAAAATCCAAGGTATTCCAGACAACATATATGAATCCAACCACTATTGCTCTCAAATTCAACAAGTTTTGAGGAAGGCTTTAGTCTTAGTAGGTGTTATGCTCCATAATTTAAAAAAATTTCCAACACTGTTCAAAGACAAAGTTGACAAAAATATTACAATTCCTTATAAAGGGGTATCTATGTTCTAAAACTCTAGGTATGTATCCATTTTGTCATTGTTCTTTTGAGTTTTAGGGTGCCAGAGCAATATGAGGGATTGAAAAGCAAATAAACTTGGAAACAAAATCCTCAGGGGTTTTTAGGTAGTTGGAAATGATGTTGGCTTTGGGTATTACTGCTGTTGTTCCTTTCCTATAGATCATGACTTTCTCAAATATTATTTCCTTTTGAAACTTTTGTCTCAAAGTCATCTAGAACTGTGTTATCAACTAAGCTGAACCAGAGTTGCACTCTACTTCTGCCAGTAAAAACTTCAGGCGACAGAAATCCAGCGTGGCATGAAACCTCTTAAAACTTCTCGTTTACCCAATTGTTGAAAAAAATGGCAATCACCAAAGGACATCTGCCCTTTAAATATTTTAATTTTGAATTTTTTTGATTGCAGGAGATGAATCTTTTAGCAAAAATAATATGGGGCGGCGAATAAAATAAACACCACTGTTCTAATTGTGTTTCCCTTTACTAAAGGGTATGAGAAACATGAGAAAAAGAGTACCTGTGCAAAGTCACTTGCTTGTTGCTAAAGCTTTCCCAGATATTCAGTTGATAAAGTGGGTCTTTCTTTGGTCAGCCAATCAGAATGAGTAACAGCATGGTTAAAATGAGAAAATTGTGCAGAAGGCAAAGTGGTGGTAAATGGAAGCTTCTCTCAGCTGCATGGAGATGATATTGTAGTAGACAGGAAATAAAGCTGATGGTATGCATTTGTATCTGGTAGTGATAGCTTTATAATTCAATATGTGCAACCACCAAAGAGGAACAAAAGCATGCCAGTCTTAGTAATAGGTATAGAAGTTATAATTAAAGAAATAATGTAGAAAGCAATAACATCAATCTAAGGTAGCTTATCAGATCATGGCAAAGTAAAGGTTGTTAGGAAAAAAGGACAACTATTGAGCTCTGAAAGGACAAAGATCTGAGGAGAGCAGTTGTGAACTTCAGTGTATGACATGGTGGTTATGGCCTTTTCATGAAACAGAAACCGGTTTGTTAATCAATGTATTAAGAAGATCTCAATACTCTTCCCACCTTAAAAAAAAAGAAGTTGTGCAAGTCATGTGAATATCAGGTACCTACTTTGTCATTAATTTGGGATAATTATTTCCACTCCCACAGCTAAACTGCTGAGTGTAGAGAATAGAGAGGAGATGGATAACCAGAGGAAACAAGTAAAAGAGCAAAGAGCTGATGGACAGAAGGAAGATTTGAAGCAAATGTGAAAAGTCCTGAACCCTACTGCTCTGATTCTTTGAGCAGCACTTTGATAAATCCTGATAGTTAAAAGAAGACATGGAAAGCAGAAATCTGAACTAAGCTCTGGCCTAGTTCTATTCTGACCATAATTACAAGAATTCTGCTTAAAATCTACCCCCACAAATGACTTAAATCCAGTTAGTTCTATGTGAGCTGGCCATACGCCATCAACCTAGTGAGCAGCAGAATCCAAATTTTATAACATATTTTTCTGCCTTTTTTCTAAGTTTCTGTGGCTAGAACAAGTCTCCCTTTTGAGAAAGAAGGTGGTTAGCCAAGACTATTTTAGCATATATTTTATAAATGACATAAAATTATTTCTATGCCAGAATCAGAAGTTTGTTCAAAACAATGTAAAACATGTTTGTGCAAGCTACATTATAGTGTCTAAAATGCTTGGACCTACCAAGAAATGTGTGTCTTATATGCTGTTTCATAGTGGCTGGTGAGTCCATAGGAATATCAGAGAAGGTGAACTGTTAGAGCTTTTGTCCTGAGAGAATGAACAAGGGAAATGTACCATCAAAAGCATGGATAATTAAAATATTTTGGGGGTCAAAACTGACCTCTTTCGAGGAATATATAAACATACTAAGTTGTAACTGTTATTTAAATAGGGAGATCCGTGTCATTTGTGGAGAAAAAAACACCAGGTTCTGTGAAGTTTCAGTCCATTAAACACAGGGGGGTTTATATCATAATATAAATACTTTAGAGCAATTAATTGTTGGTATCCTGTTGTGCTGAGAAAGTATAATATTAGCTCTCACACCAAGCTCAGTATAATGAGAAAACATTCAAAATACAGATATCAC